>CAJHQP010005887.1:0-42347 GCA_905132765.1 Moricandia arvensis
ATCTATTACTTATGAGAGAATATTTAGAAATGAATCTGGGTGTGTATTGTTTGTTGTTAATGTGGTTTCCATTTTGGAGAACTATGTGGTAAAATTTATTAGTGTAGCTGTCTAGTTTTTATGTGAGTTAATGTGAAAGTATGATAGTGTATTGTAAACTGAGATATGCAGTTTGATGCACTTTCTTTGTACAGGATGTAATAGGGTAAGGGAAGGGCAAGTGGCAAGCCGTAAGGCAACGAGCGCACATAGCATTAAGACGTGAATATGATGAGAGAGACTAGAAACCGATGTGTAGAGAGGTCGCCGTCCAATGAAATCCCAGTTCCAGACCGACAGTGCATTCCGTCATCAGTCTCAGATGGGTCATGATATGATTGTTTGGATTGTTGTTGAGTACTGTTCCGTGCATCTAGGGGCTATCTCTGCGAGGTTTTATTGCGTTGGGCTGCCCTATTCACCTGAAATCTACATTTCGTTTTTTGGTTGCATTATCATTGTATGCAAAACATGTGGGTATAATGGTTTAGATGAAGCAAAAAATGGTATGTAATTTTCAGACAGGCAGCCAACAGCACCTCTTGAGATGTACTCAAGCAGTTTTCTAGTGTTCAGCGATTTGCCAAACGTATCACAAACCAATTGTTTGTCGTTACAGTAGACTATAGTGAAGTCTCAAGAACGCTTAACGCCGAGGTGAATTGTTGCACAGAGACACCTGCAAGTGTTCATAATTTTTTGGCACATGCTCAGAAGAGTCACTATCTGAAACTGATGGGATGTGACGTTTAGCTCTTGCGGACCATTCATATGAGAAGAGGATATATCATTGTTTGGGTTATGTGTGCCCATTGTTACCATGAGAGAGCATGCCTCCATTTCAGGGCTTAGATTGCCATGAATATCCGAGAGACATTTGAAGTTGGGAAGCACAATTTTGTTGATGCTTACTTCAGCAATAAAGAGAAGATCACTATAAAAAGATGTGAAGCAGAAGCTGGTGGGTATGAAGCCGTGTAGTGATAGATTGAAGATGGCTTGTTTGTTCTTCCTTGGTCGGATTTATCAGAGGAAAACCGAAGGATAATGGACCTTTAGACCAGTTTATTTTGAGGATTGTAGATAGATTGGATGTTGCAAAACATTTCCTTAAGGTCGTCTAACTTTTGAGTGATACTATTAAAGGATCAAGCACATGATGGACCTTTTGAAGGGGGACCTAATTCGACAACATGATTTGTTGGATTCATTATCCCTATAGAGGTAAAGGTTATCGTATGTTTTAATTTTCTGTTATATAAGATTATAATGTGTAATATTTTTGAATAGATATTGGCGTTTGAGTGTATTCCAAGTCTGACGAAGGAATTTCGAGTTCCAGTAGTGACTGTCTTGAAGAGTGTCCTAGGATGTGCAAGGAGTCGTTTAAAAAGACTAGCATGAAGGGTTATCCGTTGGAAGATATTTATGCTGCTCTTGGAGACACAAAGGTATTTTTATTTCTATTTTTTTGTTGTCGGGCAAGACGATATATGCTTGTATTATGGGTTGTAATCTGAAGTTTTTTTTTGTAACTGATTTGAATTTTATGCAAATTTCAGGTTATTGACATTATGTTGTTGCCAACAGTGGACGAGAAAATCATGTTGGCTCGTATCATTGATGTGGAAGAAGAATATGAAAGAGAAGGCAGTCAAAAGTGACAATTGGAACTAGTGGCTAAATGTGAAGGGGAAAAATATTTGGTGGAAAGAGATGTATGAGTTGGACATTGCAGCACGAAAGTTTTCAAAGAAGAAAAACAATGGCAAAGGGAAGGAGGTTGAAGCATAATCCTATAATGCTGATTTGGAGTTCACTTTGAAAGGTTTGGAAGAGAGGATTGTCAAGTGTATTGAATAAGGGTTTGTTGGGTTGAAGCTAAAAGTGGAGACAAAACTTGAGTCCATGGACGGTAGGCTAAGTGGAAGGGAAAAGACCCAACAATATTTGAAAAGAAAATGAAGGAAGATGTATAAGTGATTAATTTATCTTGAATCTAAGAGGAATGAAGACATGGATTTTGATCAGTGGGGTCAATGAATTATGATAGAGAAGAAGCTGTCAAAGATGAACAGAAAGATGATGCTGAGAACGATGAGCAAGAATATGATAAAGAAAAGTATGTGAATGATGAACAAATAGAGAACAGTGAGAACGATGAGCAAGATATGATATTGAGAAAGAGGCTGAGAAGAGGAGAGTAGAGGCAGATATAGCTTGGAGGAGAATTCTTTCTGAATCTGACAAAGAATCCGAGGAAACTTCCAAAACTCCACGTGGTAGGACTAAGGCATCAGCTGCGAGGAGACAAGTACTTACACCACCTAAGAAGTGGATATGCTCTCCCGTGGTGAATGCAGAGAAAGTTGTGGAAACAGAAGAAAAAAAACAGTGAGCAAGAAGCTGTTGAGACTGAGAAAGAGGCTGAGCAACCTGAAAAGTCTGTTGAAGCAGATGTGGAACAAGATGTAGAGGAAGAGGAGGAAAAAAACAGTGAGCAAGAATATATGGTAATTGAGCAAGAGTTATTGAGCCTGAGAAGAGGCTAAGCAACCTGAAAAATCTGTTGAATCAGATGTGGAACAAGATGTATATGAAGAGGAGGAAAAAAACATGATGAAGAAGATATTAAACCTGAGAAAGAGATGAGAAGTCTGTTGAAGTAGATGTGGAACAAGATATAGAGGAAGAGAACGAAAAAAATAGTGAGCAAGAAGATATGGTAATTGAGCAAGAAGTTGTTGAGCCTAGAAAGAGGCTGAGCACCTGAGAAAGAGGCTGAGTAAATTGAGTAGGAAGCTGAAGAAAGAGGCTGAGCAAATTGTGGAGGAAACTGAAAATCCCACTAAAAAGAAAGGGAGTGAGTAGAAACGCGAGAAGCTGAAAATTCCACCGAAGAAAAGGATGAAAAATACACTGAAGAAGAGAAGCAAAGCTGGTACATGGTTGTTTACAACGGCAGTGAAGAGAGGAAGGAAGCAGCCATGCCTGTGATACACTATAAGCCCAAGGCTAGGCCGAAGGTCATGGCAGTAAAGTATGGCATTCCTAGATCTGTGACATTAAAAAAATGAGAGCTAAAGCTATGGCTGCTGCCAGCTAAGAAAGCTAAGACTGATGCTGCAGCTAAGAAGAGGGGCAGGCCAAGGAAGACTGAAACTAATGGTGCAATTAAAAAGAGGGCAGACCAAGGAAGGCTGAGACTAATGGTGTAGCTACTCTGGTAGCATGTACGCCAAGGGAGAGGAGAAAATTTAAGTGGCTGCAGAGTTCTTTCACAGAGGGGAAGACCGAAGATATTGAAGGGGGGGCGACGAAGAAGCGTAAAACAAAAGGTTAGTAGAATTTTCTTTATATTTTATTTATCTATTTAGGATGTTGTTTAAGTATTTTGGATGTTTCAAACTTGGTAGAACCATGCGTTTAGATGTTTAAAACTTGGTGTGTTGCAAAACACAGCTTTGGAAAACTGGATTTACTAGGCATACTATGCCCAAAAATGAGTTAGTGGGATAACTAGATATACTAAGTTTACTATGCCTAATAACTACTATAAAATGAAATACCAAAAATGGCTAACACATGTAAAACGGTAAAATACATATAATATTAAAATATATTTCACATGTAAAACATGCAGCCGTCATGCATATATTTATTAATATATTTAACACTTAGTAATACATGTAGTCTTCAAGGAAGTAGTAATACTACCTTACACATAGTAATACTTTGGCAAATTTAACGTTTATTAGTAAAACCATGATTTAAGAGAAAATTTTGTAGTAAAACCTAATGTTTTGTACCATGAATATCATAAAGAACACAAATACATTAACAATTTATGAGAACTAAGTATTTTTATGGATTATGGTTATTATAAGATATGATGCACACAATAACTATGAAAGTTAAGGAAGTGTTTTGGGAAAATGATAAGTGTTTTTTTGAAATACTGAAAATAATCCTAAAAATCATCGACTCTACATATTTATTACATACACAAGCTACTAATAGGTAATATATAGGTTTTATATGCTAAATATACATACTACTTGCAATATATAGGTCTTTCAAAAGGTCTTTCAAAATACACATAATAAAATCAGTAATCTTAGTAGTCCGAATTACACATAGTAAAACCAGTAATCCTAGTAGTCAGAATTACACATAGTAAAACTAGTAGTCTTAGTAGTCTGAATTTCCAGATTCAAACACCTGAACCCAAACCACTTCCACATTCAAAACACGCTGTCATACATGTGCCTCTTTCCCTACCTCTACATGCGCCTCTTGTACTCCCTCTGCCTCTTTTTCCTCTTCCACGAGATTCTCCAGCTGATGAAAACTTTTTTTTGTTGCGGTCTTCCTTTCTTGACATCATAATCCGGAGGAAGTACTTTCCCGTGCTCTAACTTCTTCTGGTACAACTCAATCAGACATATGAGAAACATGATATATTCTCCTGTGATAAGCCAAAGCCCATAGCTCAACCCAATAGTACTTAGTACAATACTCAGATAAATGGAGTTTACTTCCGCTTTATCAGTCATAAATGTGGCAGCTACAACATGAACACATGGGTATTTTATCTTTATCAAATTGTTCACAACTGCAAGTCATCATTGCTATATCAACGATATAAACCTTCCCTGTCACTACCTTTCACACTGTACTCAAGATGGAAGTTGTTTAACTCTTCAACCTTAACAAACCATGCATCAACACATCTTTTGTACATCTCCGCTTCCACAATAGGCACAAGCTTTATTGTCGGTGGTATTTCATCTGCCTCCTTCTATTGTTTGTTAAACCATTTAGCCATTTTTGCAATGATGACATCAAACATTGGTAGCAAGGTGAACTTTCTTGCGTCTTTAATTACACCATTAAAAATTCTACTGAATTGGTGGTGTCAACATTGTACCTACCTCCTTGAAAGTAACACCTAGTCCATTTCCTCTCTCAACATTTTTGTCAAGATAATTCGTTGCAGCAGGATAGTTTTCTGCGAAAAGCATGATAAAGGTTTAAGAACTCAGCCTCTGTATAAGCATGTGCGCACTCCATAAACTTGAATGCACAAGTATCTTTGTTGTTACGGACGTGGCCTTTAACATTTTGAGACAAATGCCATATACAATACCCATGAGCGGCCTGAGGGAACACTGCACCTACTGCATTGATCAAGCTTTTATTTCTATTTGAAAGAAACACCAATCCCGGGACATCGGATATCACTTATTTCAATAATTCCATAAACCACATCCAGCTATCATTTTCTCACCATCTGCAACATCAAAAGCAATTGGGTAGGTGTGATGATCGGGATCCTGAGCAGCCGCAACAAGTAGAACTCCACCATAAACATTCTTGAGGTGTGTTGCATCCACAATGAGGACTTTCCTCATTGCGCTGAACCCTTCTATGCTAGCTCCTAAGGCAAAAAACAGATACTTAAATTTGTTGGCCTCGCCAACCTCCACACGAGTTACAGTGTCAGGATTCGTCTTCTCGAGCATGTACATGTAACTGTGTAATAAAGAAAAGTTCTCTTCTGGACTTCCTCACACTTCATTAGCAGCTTGTCTTCTTCCTCTCCATGCTGTTGGATATGATACATGCACACCAACCATGCGATGAACTAAATCGATTAGAGTATTGGGAACAGGTGTCTCAAAACTACCGGGATAATCTTGAGTCAGCATAGCCACAACGACTTGTGGTGTGCTTCTCTTTCTATTAGGCAGTGTTCTGTAGTAACAACTGAACATGTATATTGCTTGATGTAACTTCTAACCGTCCAACTATCTGAATTCTCTAGCTTTGCAACTCGCACAAACCACTTACAGCCGTCTTTCTCTCCTCGACATTTTATCACATATTTCACTCTGTCCGACTTAATTATATCATACTCAAAACAATGCTGATGAGAAGCCGTCTGAATATGAACTTGTGCTTCCTCCTTAGATCTAAATTTTTGACCTAAAACCAAATCCATACCATCATCCCTAGTTTGATAGACAACAGGTGTGACTTCAACTGATGGTATTACTTATGTATCTCCAAACATGCTCATCTCTTTCGGTTAAATTCTCATGCATCTCAACGTCATTGTAGAATGTGAGCACACCATCAATACCATATTCATCAGTACCATATTCATAATCAGCCTCTGTATCATGAGCCTCTCTATCAGTATTCTCTCTATCAGTAGCCTCTCTAACGGATGGACTGACATCAGTTTCGTCGTCATCTTCTGAAAGTTGCACTTCTTCATTTGTTTTGTTATATATCATTGCTGAACTCCACATGTAGAACACCTCTACACTTCTCATGATTTACTTGCAGTAGATATCCAAACACTCTTCATCATTCCAGATATATGATGGCTTGTTCGAATTCAAACATCATTGGAAAGTAACTAATCCTCGCTTCCATCTTAGATTCTTTTACCTTTATCTTTCTGAAATACGCTCAACCAAACAAAAGTATGTCACCTCCTCCACTGATTTCTTCAACACAATAGTGTGAATTTCATCTTCTCCTTCACCATCTCTCAAGATTCATTTCATTTCAGCTCCATCCTTCATATAATATCTCCCGTAATCAAAACAAATGAATGTGCAATGCAGATTTTGCATTTTTCGTGCAATAAAATGAAATTATCATCAAAATTATCATTATTAAAAAAAATCATTATCACACCCTACAATCTTCTCTTACTATTAATTCTTTCAAATCTACAAACATAGTAATACCAGTAATACTAGCAGAACTCGTAAGCATAGTAGTACCAGTAATACCAGTAAAACCATTTTACCTTAGTAAAACTAGTTATCTTTGTAGTACCCAGAAATTATCCTTCCACTAACTAATAAACTTTTAAAGACGAATTTGTTTGGCTTGAAAGATTTTTCAGTGTCAATGATATATAACTCTATCGTAATGAAATTACACAAATCAAAATCAGAAAAAACGAACGTAAGAATATATCTCCATCCAAAACCCAAGAACATAATTTTAAAAATCCTTCTTTTAAATCTCTCTTAATTTTCATCAACAATTATTTTTTAACGCAAGCCGAGTTATACATTTATTTTAAATAATATTTGAGTAATAATTTCATCAAAAACACACATAAAATGTACTTGAAATCCATAAACACCGTGTTCAAAATCGTCCATATATCTCCAAATATCATGAAAGTTTACATTTTAACACTACCCATCATCTACACAATATTTAAATGATATTTTTTAAAACATTTCATCAGAAAAGTACATAAAATATACCTAAAATCAATAAACATAATATTCAAAATCGTCCATAAAATCTCCAATTTTCATGAAATCTTATATTTTAACATTAATCATGATATACCTAACATTTACATGATATTTTAAAAAAAATCATCAAAAAACAGACTTTAAATATCTGTTTTAGAAGCTTCAAAATCGTCAATGGAAAATGAAGAGGAAAAGTTGACGATGGGAGGGGGAGCACTGGGAGAAAGTGAAGACATGTAGGGTCACCTTCCATCTGATTGGTTAAGGTTATTTGTGGTGGTTGATTTATTTAATTTAAGATTTAAATGTATTTATAAGGTGAATGAGATATAATAATAAATAGAAGTTTAGTTTAGTGTTTGTAAAGACAAAAGGGTATTGAGAATATATAGAGGATATATTGAATAGTTTTTTTCCTTTAAGGGTATCTGAAAAGAAACTCTATGTAATATATCTTGAAGAAATTCTTGCAAAGAACATCTTGTAACAAAATTTTCCACGGAAGGATGGTCTTTTATTCACTTTTGACTATTCAAGAACTTTGGATCCTACTGCAGAAAGATAAAAAAAAACTATGTTATACAATTTTATATTCTGGCATAGCTTCATAGATTATCTTCTTCTTTTTTTTTGTTTAATTAAGTAATATAATAGCATTTTGACATAGGAAAAACGAAATATGAAGAATTGATCACCTTACAAATTGATCAGCGAATGAAACGAAAAACTACTTTCCCAACCATATCCCTAAAGCCAGATCTTCCCTCATCCTTGGGTTTCTACGTTTACAGAAACTGATTCTTAGTTAATGAACCTCGAACCTTAGGTTTTGTGTTAAAACTGTGAGACTCTCTATTCTTGTTTGATGCTCCATGAGTTCCGATAAAATCAGCGAATTGCCGGATCCTCTCCTAACTCAGATACTCTCCCACCTTCCGATCATCGACTCCGTCAAAACAAGCGTCCTATCAAAGAGATGGGAGTCTCTCTGGCTAAACGTTTCAACTCTAGACCTAAACGACAGAGACATCGCTGCACCTTACAAGAAACTATTCGCGAGCTTCATCGATTCATTTCTCGAACATAACTTCGAGTCACGCCTTCAAAAGCTCAAGATCAAGTACGACGAATGCAACGTGAACCTCTTTCCGATCAGCGAGTGGATCTCCACAGCCGTTGATCTTCGTGGGATTCGACATCTCGATGTCCAGATTCAGAATCCGATGTATGTCCTTGATTTCACGCCTGTGAGTGTTTACAAGAGCAAGACATTGGTGTCGTTGAAACTTAGGCATGTAAGGGTTAGGAATCTGACCGAGGTTGTTTTTTGCCTTGTCTTAAGATCATGTGTTTAGAGAATGTTTGTTATGGTAAAGAAGGTGCTTTGTGTGTGGAGAAGCTTATCTCTGGTTGTCCTGTTCTTGAAGATCTTGATTTGGTAAGGAAGTGTAATGATCTTGTGAAGACTCTGCTTGTGAGGTCTCAGAGTTTGAAGATGTTTCGTTTAGATTTTCGTTCGGGGATGGGTGGTGGTGATGAGTATGAGGTTGAGATTGATGCTCCTGGACTCGAGTTTATGAGTTTTAAAGATAATCAGTCTGATAGGATTGTGGTGAAGAACTTGAGCTCCTGGTGAAGATTGATGTTGATAGTGAATTTAATGTCAAGTTTGGTGAAAGTGAGGATGTTACAAAGAGTGAAACTTTACGTGATTTTCTCACTGGGGTTTCTAGTGTAAGCCAGATGATCATCTCTCAGCCTACTCTACAGGTAACTAGTATCTGATGGTTATCTAACAATTGGATTTTCCCATGTAAACCTTTGTCTTTCTTCTTGCAGATCTTGTATCGTTATTCCAAACTGGTACCGATTGCTGAATTTCAGAGATTATATCATTTGCATGCTGCGTTTTCCACCTCATCGTTACAGTTGTTGCCAGCCTTTCTTGATAGCTGCCCAAATCTGAAAAGACTAGTCTTGGTAAGAATCTGTTTAAGTCTTTGATTTGGTGACACGACATTGTGAATGGAACTATTGTTAAACTCTGTTTCTGTTGTGCGCAGGACTTTTCTGTTTCAACGGAGTCAGAGCAGACCAATCTTACCAATGTGCCTCGATGTTTAACATCCACTTTGGAGTGTGTTGAGATTAACAAACTGAATAGGAAAGAGGATTCTGGGATTAAACTAGTGAATTACTTTCTTGAGAATGCAGCAGTACTCAAGAAACTTTCTGTGAATTTAGAAGATTCTCCTATGGCCAACGAGGATTTAGATATCTACAAGGAGCTTCTAACATCTATAAAGCGTTCTCATATATGTCAAGTTTTCATCGGCTGATGATGCAGGTGGGGCACATGAGCATTTTGTCATTGAGGAGCAGTGTAGGAATGATCGGTTCTTTCTAATGAAAACTGCATTTCCTAGATAAGTTTACTAGTCTTTGAACTTGGGAATAAAAGAACAACAAGAGTGTGCTGCTGAAGAACACCAAGAGGAGTGTGCATAAACTTGGATGATCTCGCTTACATTTTGCAGAACAACCAAACAAGTGATTAAAAATGGACAACCTTCCTTAAAGTCTAGTCTGCAGCTGCCAACCAAAGTCAAACATGTTTCATCCCTCGTCTCTAACAGGTTTGGGGTCATTTTCAGGAGCTTGTTGTTGTTGTTCTTCTTCCTAAGTATATAATATTTTATTTTCTTTTCAGATTTGCTGATCTTCATTCTGTTTTCGATTCTTAGCCCTCAAGGTTTTTAATACTCAGAAAAACAGAGTATGGATCAGTATTCAGTAAAACACTAAGAATCGTTGCATTCATAGTATTAAAAGCTTCTGATTCTGCAACTATGTGAATAATCTAAAGCTTTTCATTTGACAAATGGTCCGTCAAACGAACCACTTTACTTTAGATGCTTATTGATCACTCTATAAGGACAACTAAATTTTGATCCGCTCAATTGTGTGGATATTTGATTTCATTTATATTATACATATTTATTTTACATTATTAGTGACATATATTTTAACTTAATTATATATTTAAATTTTTATATAAATATTTCAAATACAATAATTTTATAGGTTACATGCGGTAATTAATCAATTGTTTTAAACCATCACATGTATTTATTTCTTCTTATTATATATTTTTCTTATTAGATTTGCATTTGATTATTAAACGAATCAATATATATATGAAATAACACATTTTAAAAATTCCCAAAGAAGTCTGCTGTAGACTTACATGGAAGTCGTCTAATTAAAATTTAATATTTAAATTTTATTTTTCAATTGCCAAAGTAACCTGAGACGAATTATATTAAATTATCTAGTTAAAATTAAATATTTAAGTTTTATTTTTCTGGTGGAAAACTTACATGTAAGTCTTCTAGAAAAAGTCAAATTTTTGACATAATTCGGCCAATGACAAAATTAACATGTTTATCCTAAAGAATTACCGGGAAGTCTTTTGTTGTATTTTTGAGATTTTTTTCAAAAACAAAAGCAAGCCAATATTTATAAAGTAAAACTCCCAAAGAAGTCTGCTGTAGAGTAGACTGTAAACTTCTCTGGAAGTCTTCATTCGTAAATTTTCAATTGCAGTAATGACCTAAATAGAAGACTTCCTAGGGAAGATTTCGTATAAGTCTTCTGGAAGACTTCCGTAGAAGTCTTCTCGACGACTTCATATAAGTCTTATCGACGACTTCCGATCCGTAGATGTCTTTTACGTCAATGTTTAATAATTTTTTCATTCTCTCTAAAACTATAATGACTTTTTAACATTTTTTTGTTAATTCATGTATATTAGTAGATATTGGGGCTCCTGAAATTAAGAACTTAATTAGTTTTAATTATGAGGTTACCAACATTCATGTTTATTAATGTTTCTAGCTAATTACATTAGTTTTTGTAAACTTGTTAAGTAACTTTAAAATATATTTTTTTAACTTTCAAAAGTGTTAAGTAACTTCAATAATATCAAGTCATATGGTTTAATGTGTCTTCTTTATCATAAACTTTTTAACTTTTATGAAATTAAAAAATTTTATTTACAATTTTGAGTTTTCCACTGCCTAAATACCCGCTTATATTTTAAATTATCGCTTAAAATTTAAATGGAAAACTTCTTAGAAGTCTTCTAGACAACTTCCGTGGAAGTTTTTTATGTTAATGTTTAATAAAATTTCATATTCTCTAAAACTATAATAACTTTTTAACATTTTTTTGTTAATTCATGTATATTAGTCGATATACACATCATAAACTTTGATGACTCTATGGAAGACTTGTAGACTTCGCATGCATAAAGTTTTCCTGACGGGAAGTCTTCCATGAAGTCTACCTCAAACTTGAAACTTCCATCAGCTTCAACACACACAAATTTGTTTACCAGATCATTGGGCAAATATTCTATTTTGGTAGCTCCAGATCTGAAATTAAATCAAAGATTGAGAACATAATTTGGGAAAAGTAAATGAATAAAAATTAGAAATGAAGGCTTACCAAAATTATAAGATCTGTTATGAAAGAGAAGACATGGAAGAAGACTCTGCCAGAGACTTCCAGGAAGTTTTCTAGTTCATTAAATTTTAGAAGACTTCCCTAGAAGTATTATAAGTATGTCTCAGATCTGGAAAACATGCATATTCAAAAGCTTTCAAATGACTACAAAACATAGAAAATCTTCACAAATAAGGTAAGAGCTTAAAACAACAAAAAGAGTTTTCAAAAAATAAAATCTTTGAGCAACAAGGGGTTATCAAATGAAAAAAAAATATCATTTATAAATCTACCTTTAAAAGAGTGGAAGATGAGAATCATGTAGTGAAAAACCTGCAAAAACAAAATAAATCAGTAAGAAAGACATAGGATAAAAATGATAAATTGATATAAATTTTGATGTTTTTAAGTTCAAAAAGATTAGAGAGAGGTTTGAAAGTTTTAGAATGAGAAACATTGCACTTTTATTGTAGCCATTTGAGAGGAAGAGAGAATGTGTAAAAAAATTTATATAAGGAGAGAAATTTTTTAATAAAGCTAAATACTTTTGGTTGAGAAGATTTTCAAGTAAGTGTTATAGTAGAAGACTTCTTAGAAGACTTACTTGAAAGTATTCTTGATCCTAAATTTACTATTCATCTAGAAAACTTTCTCAAAGTCGTATGATGTAAATATTATTCATCAGACAACTTCCTGAGGTAAATATTATATATCAAACGACACCCTCGAAGTCGTATAGACCCTAAATATAAACTTTGAACTTGATTAATTAACTAAACACTTTATTATAATCAAATTCAACTTAAAAGTGTTTAATATATACATAACTAAATACATATAAGTAAAAACTTATTTTTGAATAAAAATATCAAGCTTCCAAAAATTAACTCTAAGAATACAAACAATACTAAAACATATGTTACCAAACCTTAAACCAAAGAATACCATGACTCACTACATTCACTGAGCTATGTTGAAAACAATTAAATTTTACTATGTCTTAATTTATATCATTTACAAATGTTTATAATTACATGATTTTTATTTTCCCCGAGAAAAAAATATTTTTAATAAAATTTATAAATTATTTTTAATATCAACTATATGAGACAACTTACAGAAACTCAAAAGACTCAAAAGGCTTTCCAATGTTATATTCGTAAAAATAAATTATGGTTTTTATTTGGTTATAAAGTACTGATTCTCAAGATTTTTGGATTAATTTGTATTTGATTGATATTTAGGTATACTTTTCATTTAAATCAAGTTTTTTGTTATATTTATTTAAATATTGTTGGATATATATGTTAGCCCGCACGATCCATATCAGTCCGCACAAAGTGCAGGCAATTACCTCGTTAGATATTAAAGATAAGTACGATTCTCCATTCATATAGTGACTTAGTCCATGGCCGTGGGGCGTAGTGCAACGCCTTTTACCATGAGACCATCCTTCCGATCAGTGTCCACGTATTGATGCAAAGAAAAGAAGATCTTTGCGGCCGCACTCTTTGGCGGTGCCTCAAACTCTCCAACTTGAATATCCACCCAATTATTGCCGTCGCCAATGTAGTCATCTAAGCACAGAGTCCGCTCCTGTATACTCTGCCTTCCACCGCGATGTTCCAGCTTCAGCTTTAGGGTTACTGGCTCCTCCCATCCGGATGCTGTTTCATCTAAGTTCAAAATGAACACTACCTCGTACTTTGTCCCCGGTGTTAACTTCCTTGTGTGAAAATTCCCGGCTATATGTAGCCAGTAAACCGTAATCAGCGTCGCCACTTCAATGTCTGCTTCGCTGTAAACATAATCAGGTCTAGATTTAGTAAATATAGTTTAACCCCTTGAGGGGGGATTTTAAATACTACCTTTGCCCATCACAGATAGAACTCCATGTCCAGTTTTCAGGATTCTCTGAATGAGTAATGTCAAGTCTCCTTGCAGGGACAAAGAAACTTCCTCTTGACTGATTCATTACTTCTCTTGGAGGTTTTCTACAATAGGGATATTCGCCAGCAACTTTTTAACCTCTTTGACGATTGAATTTATGAATTCTTTATCGGACCTGTCACTGTCATTTCATACAAGACAAGTCACACGATATCAATGGATCAACTAGTTTGTTGTGACTAGGGTTCGGCATTTTATCCGTTAAATTTGATTCGATTCGTTATTCGTTTCGATTCTATCCGTAAAATCCAGATCTCCGTAAATCGTCGAAGCAAATACTAAAAGTTAATATCCATTAGAAACGAATCAAATCACAAATATTTAAAAAATTAGATCCGGATATCCGATCTGATCCGACATTATAGAAATAGATGTATATCTATAAATAAATATAGATTTTTAGATGCATAATTTTATAAAATTATTATTTTAACATATTATTTTATTAATTTTATTTAGAATATACATATAAAATCTTTATAAAAACAAAAAAAATCAAAAAAATTGTGTGTTTATAAGAAAATTTGATTAGTTATAAAAATTTATGGAAGATATAATTTTATTTATTTTTATTTTTCATTTTATATTATGCAAAAATATTTTTTTGAAAACAAATTTTATAGTTTTTCTTAATTTAATTTTATTAAACAAAGTAAATGAGATATCCGTAAATATTCACAAATATCTCAAAAAAATCCGGATATCTGTAAAAACGAATATCCGTATTTTTTCGAAGCAAAACAAATCCGAAAATCAGATATCCGTAAGATACGAAAAATCCCAAATACCGAAAATTATGGAGATATTCGATTTGTGCCCACCCCTAGTCGTGACTGAAGTCATAGATAAAAATAATTTACAGATAGAGAGCATTTTAAAAAAAAAACGTTTTTTTTACTGAAGGCTTAGATAAAAAATCGTCTTTTATAACATTTAGAAATACAAACATTAATCCATTTCTATATTTTTGTCTGTTGTATCATTTAGAAATAAAAACGTTTATACCATCTCTATTTTTCTTCTAACTGCTATTTTCTCTTCAATATATAGGAGAAGATGCATCATTTTTCTATTATTTACTCTATATTTAGAAAATTGTTATTTTATAGAAATGCATTGAAATAAACTTTACCTTTATTAAAAACTCCTATTTTTAAAAACAAAAAGAAACAAAATACATTGTTCTTAAGCTTGAACACAAAAGGGATATATCACTATTGAAAAATGCAGGGTAAGTAATAGCTACATGCTCTCATGTTGATATCTAAATGTAGCTTTTATTTTGTTAACCCTATAATAGGTTTATAGCTTTTTTATTTAAAAAAAAATATAATTTAGAATTTAAGGGGATGATTGTATTAGACTGTAGATATAGAAATGTAGTTGTAGATAAATCTAAAATAAATTATTATTTATTATTTAGTTTTATGCTTAACTAAATTAATATTTATACTTATTAAATACTGATATAAAAATAATAAATAGTGACAAAATTTTAATTTAAATAGAATTTAAATTAAAAAAATAGTTGCACATATTTCAGGAAAACACCTAGTAACCTAGTATTTATTTAGTCAAAGAAACAGCAACTGATAACCTATTCAATTATAATAAAACTCCAAAAACCTAAAAACCGTAAAGGATATGTTGTTCTTATCAAAGATGAAAGAAAAACCTTTGTTCTGGCAAGCGCATCCCTTTTGTTTTAGTAATGGAAGTTAAAGCTTCCTCCCATTTTTGCGTTTTCACTGGCTCGTGTTGATGATTGCGCTTCAGATTCCTGAAATTATCACCAAAGCTTCCTTGAAGATATTTCACGACTGAAGGTTCCAGCTTGTAGAAGATGGGAATCACTTTAAGACCGCCACGGTCCTTACATTCCTTGATCTTGACAAGCTCGTCCAGACACCATACCGAGCTGGTGTAATCCCTAGAGAAGATGGCCAGCGCGACCTTTGATTCCTCGATCCTCACCAAAAGGTTATCTAGGTCTGTGCCCATAAGCTCTAGTTCGTCTATGAAGACGTTTATATTTGCTTCTCTCATGGCAGGTTCGAGAAAGGCTATGAAGCTTCTCCGCAGCTCAGATCCGCGGAAGTTTATGAAGACTTGAGGTTGCATTGCCGTACTCACTTGGCCCATAACAGAAGAAGAAGCCATGTGAGAGATTTTTTTGAGTCCAAAGTCCAAACTCCAAAGAGAGTCTTGCTTAGAAAAATGACTTGAGACTTCTTAATAGTTATATATAAGAAACCGATCCTTGTGAACTGTCATCCATTGATTCGTAATTCACAAAATAACGAAAAATCAAACTTGCAGTTTACGAATTGGTATTTAACTCGTTTTTCATTTAATGCAGATACCTTTTGACCAGCCAAGAGTACTTTTTATACAATCCATGAATCTTCTTTCGTACCAGAATAAAAATAGAGTAATTTTCTTTTGAAAGAATAGTCAATTGTCAATGTGCCATAGAAAGATAGGTGGTCTCTAGAGCACAAGAAAACATGCGTATTACGAGAACATTACGACGAATTAACAAAAATTCGTATTTCATTGCAAAACGTTCATCGTAATGCACAATTCGTCGTAATACCAAACATTCACTACGAAATTAATTCATCGTAATAGACAAGGGAATGATTCGTTGTAATTACCTAGTAATAGTCCTTGTAAATGCCTCGTAATATTTCCTATTAAAGCAGTTATTAAAGACTTGTACTATTTACGACGAATTTAGATGGTATATTTTGTTAATTCCTAATAATATATTACAACGAATTCACAAGTAATTCCATGTAAATTTGTTGTAAAGTTTACGAGGACTTTACAATTTCTTCCTTGTAAACTCCTTATCCATTTTACGAGGATTTTACATGGAATATAATCAAATTATAAAACAAAACATCAATATAATTATAAAATAAAAATTATATTAAAATATTTAAAATTAAAAATATATATATGAAAAACTAAATACATAAAAAGTCATAAAATAATATTTAAATTTATAATACAAAATGAAAATATTTAAAATAAAAACTAATCTACGGGAGGTCGACATTGTTGACATAGTTGTTGGAGGTGTTGTTCCCTCCCGTTGAGTCTCGAGGCTCGTCCACATGATCGGAGAGAGGCAGTTGTCCACTGAGATTCCGATGTTTCTCCTCCAATGCTCTCTGTAAAAATGGGTTCCCAACCGCCATAATGTCGAGAAGATCCTCTAGGGATTACAAACGAACCTATTGATCGTCAACTTGAGTATTCAGTCGAGCATTCTCCTCATCCCGGCTCGATGAGTAAGACAAATTCGCCTTTGGGACGTCGTTGACGGATCCAGTTCCCATCGTCCGCCCTTTCTTTCTTGGAGCCACCTAAAGAAAGATATTAATTTATTTAATTTTATAAAAAAATTTAAAACTATAAAATATTTTTAAAATATACCCCTTCGAAGATCCTGTCCACATCATGTGTAGATAATTTTGACGGGTAATCCATCGGTAGACTCCTGGGATAGCTGCGTCTCGCTCTTCAACACGAGCAGTCACGTCGAGAAATAGCTTCTCCGACCGTGGATATACAAAACTCTCGTTCGCTCTCTGGTGAGTGATCTTGAATAGATCAACCAGAGATGACATCCACTCCGGTCTTCTTAGCCTACAAAAGGAAATAAAATATTAATTTATTATTTCATATAAAATAATATTTAAAAAATTAATGAAAATAATAAAACTTATAACTCGTAGATGAAATCCGACGTGGAGGTTTTGCCTAGTTGTATGAAGCATGGACAATTTACCATCCGCATCCTTCGTCCTAGAGGAAGCAGAGAAACTGTTGGCTTTACGGATCGAACCGAGTAGCTTCCAAAAAGGCGATGAGACCATCCCATACATCCTTCGTGAGCTCGGTGGGTTTGGCATCATATTCGCACTACTCCCACTTGTCCTTCCAAGGACACTGAACCTATTGAACTATTACAAATACCAATGGTAATATATACTATTTACATGCATCATATAGTATATCATGTTTCCCATCATCCATTGCGTTCTCCCCTAACCCACGAACCCAAAAACTTATGTTCGCCATAAAAGTTACACAGCCAGAAACTTACTTCCACGGTGCTCGTTTTACATGAACTGAACATTAAAATTCTAAATTAAGTTTAAAACAAAAATAATAGTGTAACAATACTTTCTTTCATAGCATCACTGGTTTACTCCTTCCAATCAGATCTGCAAACGAAACAACGGTTCTGATTTAATTGTTGTAAAACGGATCTGAATTACTTCAAAAGTGATGCATCTTTTAAACTAAACACGACTTACCTTGATTTTTTTGTTTTAGTGAGATATTAACCCTTATCTAATTCTGATTGATAATCGCTCTCTCCATTTCGAACTTGTTCTTCACATGCCAGAGGATTGTAAGTGAAAGTGGTTTTTTGTTTGCTTGTAAAAAGAAAAGACATACATTTTGTCTTTTTACACACATATAAGAGTAATTTCATCACATTTCATAACATTATATATTATATCGTAGTATACAAACACTACAAGAAAACAGGCTCATTCCGAGGGCCAAAATCGTCAGTATGTCGTCGGAATAAACGTATTCCGACGACATACCGAGGAAATATGTCCTCGAAAAAAACTCCTCGGAATTTCATTTTCCCTCGAAATTCTCTCAGAATATTCCGACGGAATTCCGAGGAACCCTGTCCCTCAGATAATTCCGAGGAACCCTGTCCCTCGGAAAATTCTGAGGAACCCTATTCCTCGGAAAATTCCGAGTAAATTCCGAGGAACCCTGTCCCTCGGAAAATTCTGAGGAACCCTGTCCCTCGGAAATTCTGAGGAACCCTGTCCCTCGGAAAATTCCGAGGAACCCTGTCCCTCGGAATTTTCCGAGGGACAGGGTTCCTCAGAATATCCCAAAAGAATATTTTTTTTTAAAAAAAAAAATTTTTGAAATTTAAATTCAAAAATATAAAATTAAAATTAAAATTAAAATTAAAAAACATATTATATAAAATTCAAAGTCATACAAATAAAAATAAAACATTCAGAGTTTTTGAAAAAAAAAACTACGGGTTTTGGGAATTCAGGTCTAACATGCTCGGGAACACCTCGTTCGGGTGCAACCTTCTCATCATCTCCATCATTTGCTCATTCAGCTTCCTTTATGCCTCAAAGCCCGCCTGTTGAGTCGCCATGCCTGTTGAGTCGCCATCTGGGTCTCCAACGCAGATATGCGATCATCTTTGTCCTGCAACTTGAAAACATTTTTAAAAATAGAAAATGTTTTTAAAAATCAAAAAACGTTCTAAAAATACAAAAATAATTCCAAAAAAAACTAAAACAACAATCAAAACAACAATCCTTACTTAAACTATCCATTCAATCCTAAACTATCCATCAAACAACCTATAATCCAAAAATCTAATCTCACAAACCCTAAGAAATTGAAAATACAAGGTTTACATAGATTCTTACATGATTTTAGAGGTGGAGTAGAGATGTGGGGTTGGGTAGTCCGAATCGCCGGCGAGAGTTGAGAGAGATCGGAGAGAAATGAGAGAGATGAGAGAAATGAGAGATGCGGCGGAGATGAAGAAGAAGAAGAAGGGTTGTGTTTTGTATTTAAGAATTCCGACGGACACGGGGTCGTCGGAATTCCGTCGGAATAATTAACTTACGGTTCGCAAAAATTTTCACGCGGATTGGTTTTCCCGAGTAAGTAAATTCCGATGGACAATAACTTCCTCGGAATTTCCTCGGAAAATTCCGAGGAACAAGGGATTGGGGTCTGAAAAATCCTTGTTCCTCGGAATTTCCTCGGATTTTTCCGAGGAAATTCCGAGGAACAGGGGTTTGGGGTTTCAAAACCTCGATTTTTTTGGCCGTATTTCATTTTGTATACAAATGTAATGCATACCATTGAAGATTCTTTGTATATATGATCATAAACCATGAAAAAACAAAATTTCAAAAATAATTGTAAGTATTCCCTTTAACATTTATTAAAGTGTATAAATGTTTCTCTTATATTGTGTGGTTTTCATTCATGCAATCGTAAAATTGTTTGTTATCGTCTAAAACACCAAATTTTAAATTCATAATCTGTTTAAGACATTTAATGAAGGTTATATAAGTGTTAATCAATCCGCAAAACGTTGTTTTCGGTTAAAAACCTTTTGTTCCTCGGAATTTCCTCGGAATTTTCTGAGGAAATTCTGAGGAACCCCTGAAAATTGTTACCTTCCTCGGAATTTTCCGAGGAAATTCCGAGGAACAAGGGATTGGGGTCTGAAAAACCTCTGTTCCTCGGTATTTCCTCAGAATTTTCCGAGGAAATTCCGAGGAACATGGGTTTGGGGTTTCAAAACCTTGATTTTTTGGCCGTATTTCATTTTTTATACAAATGTAATGCATACGATTGAGGATTCTTTGTATAGATGATCATAAACCATAAAATAACAAAGTTTCAAAAATAATTGTAAGTATTCTCTTTAATATTTATTAAAGTGTATAAGTGTTTCTCTTATGTTGTGTGGTTTTCATTCATGCAATCGTAAAATTGGTTGTTATCGTCTAAAACACCAAATTTTAAATTCATAATCTGGTTAAGACTTTTAATGAAGGTTATATACGTGTTAATCAATCCGCAAAACATTGTTTTCTGTTAAAAACCTCTTGTTCCTCGGAATTTCCTCGAAATTTTTTGAGGAAATTTCTGAGGAAACACTGAAAATTGTTACCTTCCTCGGAATTTCCTCGGATAATTCCTAGGAAATTCCGAGGAATATGGGTTTTTCAGAACCCAAACCCCTGTTCCTCGGAATTTCCTCGGAATATTCCGAGGAACTGGGTCTTCCTCGGAATTTCCTCGGAAAATTCCGAGGAACTGGGTCTTCCTCGTAATTTCCTCAGAAAATTCCGAGGAAATTCCGAGGAAACCACATTTCTTGCTTTCCTCGGTATTTCCTCGGTTTTTCATCAGAAAATTGCGAGGAACTCAGTTTCCCTCGGTATGTCCCTCAGAATAACGATGTTTTCTTGTAGTGAAATTGTTATGTGTAAAAAGTTAATTTCTGATATACAATGGATATGTGATCAAATTTCTCATTTAGTAATTAGTAGACTGATTCACAAAATACTTCTAGCTCATGTTATTATTTGGTTCACCTTGAAAAATATATGCAATGAGTTTCTGATGTTCCAGTTTAGCTTTTAGTGTTGCTTATTTGTTAGTTGTATTCTTGTGAACACGAGTCTACCAGAGAATTATTATTTAGTTGTAATGTAACTTTTGACTTATCTTCATTTTTTTATTTCTTATGTGCTATCTAACTGTTATGGGTATATTTTCTGTTTAAATTAAATATTACTATTCAGACAACTAAATTTTTGTCAATACAATCAACTATTAAATTTTTGTTAATGCAACCAAAATAAAAATATATCATTATAACATAATATTTCACATATATATATATACATATTGAATATTTGAATTATAAAAGATCGTGTATAGAGTCTAGTTGATTATTATAAAACTATAAAATTTTCATAGATAATTTTATTCATAGTTTTAAAATTTAACAAACAATAATTGAAATATGAAGTTTAGCTACCAGATTTACTGTTGCTCTAACAAGAGGAAGATCAAGAGAGGAAACATACAAAAGAGTTGTTTTCCAACTAAAATAGAATAGTTTCATAGAGAATGATAAATATTGTTGAGTTATTCCATAGCTAAACCTTCCCTGTAATAACGGGGGGTATTGTTATTTAATTAGCTATAAGTTTATCAAAAGATAAAGATAAAAATAAAACAAAATTTATCCAAAGATATTGAGTTATTACTTAGACTATAGTCAATATTCTCACGATGCTTACACCAATCATATAAAGCGTAAGACTTTGAAAGCCAGAGCTTAACAAAAAGAAAAAACTTACATATCTTCTAAGAGTGATATTTGCAGTAGCCAGAGAAAACATGGTCAACGGATTTCCTACCGTAGATGGTCCAAAACCCTCACCGGAACAACACTCCAGCCAAATTGACGTTGGTACTCACTTGTGGTACAGCCTTTACTTCAAGGGTTTGGTAAGCGAAGACTCATTATTGGCCGGATTTGGAGTTGCAATTTTGGGGCACAAAGATGAAGTCGTGTTTCAGATGAAGGGACCAATTCATGGCTCTTCCAACGTTACTATTCTGGAAGCTGAGCTTACTGCATTGAAGCGAGGACTAACCGAAGCTGCGGGTTTAGGGATCAATCATATCACAATTTACTGTGATAATCATCCCATTCACGATTTAGTAAGTTCTCCTAATTGTCTGCTAATATAAACACCTTCATTCTCTAATTAGGCTTCTTATGTCGTTCACTACCTGATTATGACATGTTTTGGTTAATTTTAAATAGTTTACCAACTATAAAATTAATTTGATTATCGATCAATCTCAACATGACATACCTAGTATATAATTTTAATGATTTACATATGTGTATTCTCCTATAGATCAGGGGAAGATGGGTGCCAAAGGAGAATAATGTGGCCTTGCTAATTAATGATGTGCAACGCATCAGGGAACGATTTTCGTGTAGCTTAACAATCTTTTTGCCCCGACAAAGTATCAAATATGCTTATAAGCTAGCAAGAGAAACAATAGTTTCTGAAATTAGCATACCTGTGGATCCTCCTCGCCAAGCCAAGCCCAAGCCTGCTCGGAAAAGGACTCTTGCTATCTGTTTAGATGATGATGTCAGTGCTGATCAAATGTTTACTGTCGATAAATGTCGTCATCGGTTTTGTTCCCAGTGTGTGAAACGACACATAGAAGTAAGGCTACTCGAAGGAAGCGTGATGACATGTCCTCAGTTTCGTTGCAAGTCTATACTTTCTCTTAATAGCTGTTCCAATCTTTTGACACCTAAAGTGAGAGCGATTTGGAAACAAAGTATCAGTGAGAACTTGATTCCTTTTGCGGAGAGAGTTTATTGCCCTAACCCCAAGTGCTCAGCTTTAATGCGCATAACCCAGCTGAATAAAGAGACATGCTGCGTTAGTTGCGGTGAGACCTTTTGCACCAGCTGCAAAGTTCCGTGGCATTATAACATGTCATGCGACGATTACAAGACACTGCATCCAAATCTCACAGAAGACGATGGGAAATTACATGCTCTAGCAAATCAGAAAATGTGGCGTCAATGTGGAAAATGTCAACACATGATTGAACTTTCTAGCGGATGTGTCGCTGTAATTTGCAGGTAATAATATCTAATCACAACATTTCCTTTCCAAGTTCTGTTTAATTATATATATAGATTAATCATGTTAAGCAAATATATATGACACTGCATTTTCATGGCAGATGTGGACATAAGTTTTGCTATCGATGTGGAGCCAATGCTGGAAATTGCACTCATGGCCATGCGCTTCCACCACCGCTTCAATTACCGCCACAATCACCATCTTCATGCCCGACACTTTGTTGTTGTCTTAGCTTTCTTCTTCTCCTGGTCGTATATTATATAGCTTTGACTTATATCAAATATTCATAATATAAATGAGTTTTAAGGGTTTGCTTAACCGTATTAATAGTTAGAAAAAAAAACAAATTACCATTCTGAGTCTGAGAAATTTTTCATAACGTCTTCAGTTACAAATATTTTTTTTTTCATTCTTCAGATATAGTAAACACAACCAGATTTTGAAACTGGAAATCCATTTGAAGTAGTAGATAGATGGTCTAGTGGAGAAATACTTTTCCACACTGATCAGAATCCATCACTGACGAAAATTGTTAATTGTGATTGTAAACTTCTTACAAAAAAGGATTTTCATTAAATAAAATTAAGATAAATATTTTCAAGCTCGGATTCTTATTTTATCAGTTGAATAGATGCCAGAAGAAAATAAAGAGACAGAAACAAAACATTTGAAACCATAAAGGAAAAGAGATTAATGACTATCCTCGACCGGGATCCAGGGAAACGTGATTGTGTCCAATAACAAAAATAAAGCGCCTAAAAGTAAGAGTTGTTTTTTTAACACTTGTGAAACTTCAGTAATCAGAAATAGAGTACCATAGTTTTAAAACAAAGAAGTTGATGCGCCAAAAGGACCCCAGACCCCACACGAACAATAATAGAAAAAAAAAAGCCACATCACAAAGAGTTAAGGAGCAAGCATAGCATCCTATAGCTGTTGTGATCAGAGCAGGGCAATGTGGATACGTCAATCATTCTGCACTAAGAGGCCTCCTCTTGAATTAAAGGAGCTAGCCAAGCAGGTCCGGCATTCGCAATAAACGATCACGTGTTAATGAATGAAACTAAATCTCACATCGGTAGTTAGAGAAATAATTAAGTAATATATAAAGAGTTATGGCCAATCTACTTATCGCCAATTATTTTTAAGTTGGAAGCCCATAATAAACCCAATCTAACATGGTATCAGAGCCCACGATCCAAACAATCCAACCCGATCCATTATCGATCATGTCCAAAGTCGGCCCATCGATCATTGCCCAAACATTCCGAGATTGACGCTCAAAGAGCCATCATCTCGAGGGGCGTATTAGGGACAAAGGTCCCACATCGGTAATTGGAGAGATAATTAAGTAATATATAAAGGGTTATAGCCAATCCACTTATCACCAATTGGTTTTAAGTTGGAAGCCCATAATAAACCCGAATCTAACATCACGTGTGACACTAAGTGCAATCTCGTCAACAAGGCAGTTGCCTTCTTGATGCAAACATGCAGTGTACCAAAGCATGAACATGATAGCTATATCCTCTTATGGACTCAATCAACAATCAATGTAGAGGGAAATGCTCTAGAAAGAGAATAGCTTCTCCAGCAAGGTAGGAGATTGATGCAAAAACCACCTTATCATATCTTAACTTTGAGAGGC
Organism: Moricandia arvensis; assembly: GCA_905132765.1. NCBI lineage: Eukaryota > Viridiplantae > Streptophyta > Magnoliopsida > Brassicales > Brassicaceae > Moricandia > Moricandia arvensis. Next base: position 24,723 of record CAJHQP010005887.1, read on the forward strand.
ATTCACCTAGTAGAACTTAACAATTTTGCCTCCTGACCGGCTGAAACTACATAGTATGAACGACTACTATTTGCTACAGGCTGGTCTGAGTTATCCTTAGCAATCCAAGAGGCCCCACTGTTTTGTCTTTGATGACGAGCCAGTGTTACATTTAATAAAGCTAGGACATAGATTTTGCCAACAGGTCAAGGAAGATAGCCCCACATCAACTCCCTCATTCTCCTCGTGCTCCTGATGGTTAGCCAAAAATGTGGAGTTTTTTGGGTTTGAATTGAGCCACAAATGTTAATAGTTCTAGTGTACTTGGGCCTGATCCGGTTTTTCGCAAATAGAAGAAGTTGGGCCATGACTGAATTTGGCGGAACCCATATGAAGGACACTTGATATATCAGTTTGTTGATGTTCATCATCTCATCATTATGAACTTTCAAAATAGAAAAAACACAGTAATCTCGACATGAATATCAAAGAGGAAGATCGCTAAAGAACACATGAAGACATTTATTTAGTCTTCCATCTTGTTATGAAATTGTATAGATCTCTCTAGCTCACGTTCTTGATGATGAAATATTCATTGTACCTTGCAAGAACAATCATGGTAGAAGTGAGTAACAAGGTTAACCTTCTGATTAGTGGATGTTTAGGAGAAAAAAACTCTAACATAGGCCGTGAACTCGTTAAATCATGTGTGTTTATTAGTTGATTTGATTACTCACACAAACAGATCCAATGTTAACTCAGTCATACAGTCATTTACGTTCACAGTCCTAATTTTCAGGCATTTGGATAACAGAGGTGGCCAGAATGCAAAGACATGAAAACATGAAAACAAATGAAGATCCTAAATAAAGGCCAAACATTCACGAACAAATAAAAATAACTCTTGTCACTAACACTTTTGAAAGAATTGGGAAAACAAGCAAAAACCTTCATGTCATCCTCACAGTATGTAATAATACACTTAATATTTATGAATTTGAATCTAGAGATCTTTGGGCTTCACAAAATTCAGGATGTGCAAGAGTTAGTAAAGAAGTTGTGTTCTTTTAGATTGAAACAATGAAACTTTGAACTGCAATGAAGTTGAAAAGCTCATTGTTTAGTCGATGGAAGAGATGTAGATGAAAATTATGCAAACACTAGGAGAAACATGTTCATTTTTAGCACATAAAATATGTTATAGTAGTTATTTCATAGCGAATTCGTAGATGCTATTTCACCGGCAGCCATCATAAGTATCCTCCCTACTATAGCATTTTTTACGCTATGAAATGTATAGATACCATAACAATACTTGGATGATGTTATTAACTTAACTATGACACTACTTTTTTGTTACAAATTGATTACTATTCATATTTTGTGTTATGATACGTCATTCTACAATAGCAATCGTATATTGCTATTGTATTTTATATATAGCGTTGTAAAATGCTGTAAAATCTTGGGTGAAAATTAAAAAAGTAACTATAATTAAAAATAAAATAAGTTTTATTTATAAATTAAAACTGGTATACAAAAATAAACTAGAATTAAGAAAATCTAAGTAAAACCAGATAATAAACTCCTCCTCTTTCTCCTACTCTTCTTCCTGCTGTTGCGTCATATTCCTCAGACATCTCCGATTCCACTTTGTTTCTTCTTTCATCGTCTCCTTCTCTTCCTCTTACCATCTCCAAACGACATCTCATCTTCTTCCGACCGTCGAATGTTAACCTTTCTCTACCATTTCTGAATTTTATCTCTTCTCAATTCTAAAACTAAAATTCATAAAATTCTGAAATACCGAGCAAGATGAAATGCTAGAGCATAGGTCTTCTGTGAGTAAAACCTGCAAACATAGACAAAACATAAAAGAGTAGAGAGATAGACACTTAAGCTACAAAAACACTACAATTTTATCAAAACGATACCTGCTGCGTTCGTTCATACAAGTCATAATATATTGACACTATGCTCTCATATTTACAAACATTTGGTTGAGTCAAAGTGATAAGGAATGCAAATTATACTACTCCCACTCACATGTTGCTATGTCAAAGGGTCGTATGTCTCTGCTCTAAAGAAATCCTAGAACTTCTTCACCAACGTTTTTGCTCCAGATTCCATTAAATCACTCTGCGATGGATCACTCTTACTGCAAATAATGAGAAATGTGCATTGTCTTACTGAAAAAATCAAAGAAATCTCATGAGCACTATGTTAACAACAGCTCACTCTCTCTAGCCTTTTACAACTTAGTAGACCATCATACAAAAAGCTAAGGAGATAAATACTAAAGAACACTCGATATTTGTAATATAAAGTGAATTACTCGCGAATCAAGTATAAAAACAAAGATCATAAAAACCATATGAGCTTTGGAAGATCATAATTCACAAACACTTGAAAGAAACCATATGTGTATATGTAAGATCTGAAAATTGACTGATGAAACAAATGACCACAAAAATCCATATATGTTCATGGCAGATAAAAATACCAGAGAAAACGAGTGAAACCTGGAGATAAAAGATCTTTGTGGGTTAGTGGAAACAATGGAACACAACAGCGTGGAGGAAAATATGATTGAAGTAAATAACTCTAAGAAAATAAAGAGCCCCAATTTCATAGTTTGTGATAACACATCGAAGAAGGAGATAAGAAGTGTTTTAGGGTTTACAAAGTTTCTTGGAAACAATCTCTGAAGAAAAAGCAATAGAGAAAAGAGAGATTTCAAACCCATATAGGAAAGGAGGAAGAGCAAACGCTTTTACCTCCGACCACCAGAAAAATCCATACGCATTTCTGAATCCATGAACCTAAAGTCCCAATCTCAGCTCCTTCAGCTTAATTCCGCCATAGATTACGCCGTCTACTTGTTGACTTGATGGCATTGTTATCTACTGAACCACCCCCTCCAATTAAAGAAACTTCATCCGTAAATAGGTCTTCTTCTGCAACAACAGACAAGGTGGAGGCTATGATTGAAAGCTCGGGTTGACGGAGGAGCCAGTGGTAGAAACAGATGAGCAAGCCGGAGATGGCGACGAGAAGGTTTAGAGACAAGAGGAAATTTTCTAGATAAAAAAAGACGAGAGAAATAAGAAAGATTATTTTTTCTAACATCATGAAATCGTGGTATCTTCATGTGCTATCATTTCCATTTTTTTAGTGAAATCATAATTAACTAGATATGCTTTTGGAATAATAGACGAACACCGATATGTGTGATAATTTGATTGACAATGATGATCTACTGTGGAGGATCTTTCTGCCAACTTTGTAAACCAATGTGTTTGAAGAAACCAGTTCAAAATAAAAGAGGCTGACAAGCAAACCTTTAGGAGGTATAAAGAATCTATTAATGAATGAAATCTCACATGGATAGTCAGAGAATAGTTAACTAATATATAGTTAGAGGTTAATTCATTTATGGTCAATTTCTTTTAAATTTATAACCCATGATAAAACCGCATTTAACATGATATCAAAGTTAAAATCAAAACCTTGTGGATCAAATTTGATTTTTATCCCTACCACAAAAACAAAAACGTAAAGTGTTTGGTGGGCTGGTTTGTTGATTGGGTTAGGTTTTTACAATGTTGGTTACAAATAAGTTACAATAATGGTTTCTTATTGGTGAAGGTAAATGGATTTTGCGGTGTTTTTGTACTTTAACGTTGATTTAGACATAACTTATATGCTCACACGATGAAGATGATTTTATGATTTTGAACATAAATCTACGAATAGATTCGTTTAAGTTTGATGTTCCTTCGCTTTGTCGAATAACATTCATTTGATTTAACTTCGAGTCATCGTGAGTTGTTTTTCTGTTTCGCAGTTGTGAACTACTTCTGGATATCGCAATCAAAAGTTTTGTCCCTTACAACTTAAAGAATACCGCAACTGAATGAAAATAAAACCATTAAAACTATTCCAAAAATTATTTTCTAAATTTAATGAACCGCAAGCAAGACTGAGGCTGAATATCAGAACATCAAAAAAAAATCATTGATAATATATAATCAAAGGTTTTAAAATAAAAATAAGTGGTAACAAACTATTTAATAAAAGAAAAATTTTCTATCAGAAGCGAGATCAAGTTCCAGATCAACACTTGAAAGCATCATAAAGATAATCCACATCTTTCTCCATCAAAGATTGTTTTCCAGCCAAAACATTCAATTTGAGTTATTTTTTATCAATCCACTTGAAATTTTGTTAACTAGATATAGAGAGGGGCTTTTGTATGTTGGTCAGGGACCAGCAGATTGTGTGATGGATGATGCCGCCAACTTAATCAACCTGTTGAGGGGTAGACTAAAGTTTGATAAATCTTCCGATGGCGGTATATGTGGGAGTGAATTCTATACATGAATCTTATGTACGTGGAAGCCTCTACTAGGCGTGATAAAATACTCATCTTGAAACTATGACTACTTCTTGATATGTTTGAGCACATTACTTGTCATATTTGTTACATATTATGTATATTTAGTGTGTTAAGATCGAGTCTATTGACTTATGAGTTTAACATTTCATATCTCAATAAGTGAATTTCCTATTACTCAACTCCTCCTTATTTTCATGTTTCAGGTGAGACTAAGACATGTGTCAAAATTCCGTTTTAAAAACTCATTTATTTTGCGTTCTCAAAGGATATGTTAATATCTATTTAGGTATTTATACATAACATAAAGATTTTATTTCAAATCGAAAAACATGTAATTTATACATATATAGGTTGATCTTAAGAAACTCTGACTTATTTTTTTATGTTGTATATTTGAAGGGTTAATAGTAAATTTAAGTTACCAACTTTTACAAAATGAATATTGTATATTTAAAAAGATTAATGCTTAAATCCCCCTAACTAAGTTTAGTTATAATAAAAACTTCTAGATTAAAGAGATAAACGCAGTGTCCTAAAATCAGTTGTACCATTTATATGTTATATAGTTATTATGTGGATTTATATAGTTTGGGTGTATAATAGCGTTTATGCGGTCTACGCGGATGCCTAGATATATTTTAAGCATTAACTTTCAAAAAAATCTTTATTATTAATGTTATTATTTATATTAATTGTTACTTATTATATAATATATGATTATTGTTATTAGATTATTTAATTACAAAATAATTTTAATTTTATCAGGTTTCTATTTGAACTTATTTAATTTTTTGTAATTTGAAACTATTTATATATGTTAAAATATAATTTATACATAAATATATTTGAAGTATAATTTATGTTCATTTAAAAAAACTAATGTATATATAATAATTTTAATTTTATATTTATATTTTATGTAAAAAGTTATATCCGTCTAGGCTCATTTACGTGTCAGTGTATACCACCAAATTCTAGAGGTTCATGTGCCACGTAAAAATCGCATAACACGTTTTAGAACATTTGATAGCAGCATTGTTTTTTACAGATAATGTAATCCATTTTTAGAAGTTTTGCGTTAAATATTTAATTTAATTTTTTAGCCGAAATAAACTTAATTGGAGAAAGAATTTAGCATGAAATACTTTTTTAGTTATATTAAAATATTGATACCATATATTTTCTATATTTCGTAGTAAATAATGTTTTTGGAAAATTTATTTCAAATTATATTATATTTTCAATTTGTAGAGAAAAAAACTTAATTATTTTTTAATTTTCTAATTTTTCATATTCAATACATTAGTTGAATTGTGTTTAGAATAAATACAAGGACTTTAAAAATATTTTATTTATGTTAAAATAATTTTTATGTGATAATAATTATATAAATGAATAAATAATTTTATTTTAAGATTTTTAGTTTATAGATTTTTTACTTTACCCTTCTTTTAAATTTTGCTTACGAAAATTAGAATCGACATCAAATATCTTAATTAATATTTAAAAATTAATAACTAAGTAAATAAGTTTAAGTTTAAAAATTTATTATATTAATTATTTAGATTAACTTATAAAATTATATGAATTTACTAACTTATGAGATGGTATTATAGAATCTTAACCGTTAAATGATATTTTTGAAAAATATATGATTTGAGTTTGAGCATAAGTTTTATAGACTAATCAGTGCAATAGTTTTAAAAGGTTATAGAGTGGTTTAAATAAAACTATCTCTAATAATTTTATACACTGTAAAAGTAATTGTTGTATACTTGTATTGCGTAATATAAAAAGGAATGTTTGTCGTAAATCAATATGTTGCAAAAAAGTTAGTCAGGATATTATTATTTGTAGAAACTATTCATTATATATACTTTATATATTTTATCATCACTAGATTTGTAATATAATTATCAGAAAAAGTGAAAAGTGATGAAAACAAGTAAATGAGAGAAAAAGGAGAGAGAGAGAGAGAAAGTAGCGTAAAATGATTTAGAGTATAAATGATATTTTTAGAGTAATTTATTGAGGTCAATTTACTTTACTTTATATTTCACTTAATTACCACCAATCAGGTCAGCATAAATAATTTTCAGGTTAAACCCAACTGAATACAGCTGAAATTTTTTTTTAAAAAAATCCATCTTTTTTTTAGAGAATTTCCAAAAATAACTTTAAAACTTCGAATATGAAGTTTTTCATGCTCCAAAAACAATTTTAAACAGTCAAACTTCATATTTGAAGTTCTGCTGTACAAAACTTCATATTTAAATTTACTTATTTTTAAGTTAATCTGTTTACCAAATAATATTATTAACTTTTATAATTATCACTTTAGTCTTTATATCTTTTTATCTTATAATATATTTGAACTTTTAGTCTTTTTTAATAATCTTATCAATTTTTATTTTATCATTTGAGTTTTTATAATTTTATTTCTTATACAATCATATATGTTTTTAACTTTTATAGTTATCATTTCAGTCATTAATTTAAAGATTTAGTTGTTATTTTTGTTTCTTTCTGCGTAATTTTGTGTTAGAATGTAATATTTTATTGATTATATTAATTATAATTTTATTATATATTCTATTTTAATATAAACTTATTTTAACTTTATCAACGATAAAAACTATAATATAAAATATAAATTTTTTAAAGTCAGATTTGAAGTTCTTCTTTTGGAGAGACAGACTCTCAAACTTCAAATCTGAAGTTTAGCCAACTTCAAAAGTAAGTTGGTTCTGGAAATTCTCTTAAAATGAGTAAAATTTACATTGTCTCACCTTCTTTTCTCTGTTCACTATTTTCTTATTTTTTATTTTCCTATTTTACCTTTACTCTATTTTTCATTTCCTCTCAATTTATCCAATTTACTCAGAGTTCTACCAATCACACTCTTACTCAACAAATATCAGAGTAAAAATGTGTGTGTTTTTCCTTTTAGAATAGAACTAAAGTAAATTGATGTAAACATTTCACTTGATTGGTAACTTTTTAGTGAAATTTGGAGTAATTAAAAGTTTAGAGTGTGATTGGTAGCATGAGAAAACCCAAAAAAATATAAAGCTGGAAAAGAGAGAAAAACTAAAATGGTGGAAAAGGGAGAACAAGAAATAGAATTTTTTTTATTACTTTAGCAAAATTAAGAGTAAAGTTAAGTATACATTTTTCTTTCTTTGGATACTGATAAGAGTAATAATATCTTCACTTAACTGGTGAATTGTTAATGAAATAGGATTAAATTAAAAACTGGAGTAAAATATAATACTCTAGAATATCCAACAATCACAATTCAGAGTAAATATTTATTCTAAATGACTATAGAATCACAAATTAAATTTGGAAAAAGATTCAAACATACGTTTACTTTTCTTTTCTTTTCTTTTCTTTGAACCTTACTTTTTTCTTTTCTTTCATACAACCTTTTTTTGAACTTACTTACATTATGTCTTTTGAATACTCTTTCAATTTTAAATTATATGATGTTTTAAAAGTTTATGTAGCTTCAAATATAAAATATTAGAGTCGGTCCGCGCCTACGCGCATGACATATCTTGCGTCTGATGTATATAGCTATATTATTGTATATTCTTATTGCGTGTGTGTTTATGTTAGCATTTGCAAGAGAAGTGTATAAGAACGTTTATAGATATCTTTGGACGTGGGGGATTATGTATGTTAAGATTTGTTGTGTTTAATTTCGATGTTTGTGTTAATATTAAGAGGTTGTGGTGAATAACATATTATATAGGTTGGCTGAGGTTTACAAGATATTTTGGTTGTATGTTTTTATAATTCTAAGTCCGTAATTGTTTTGTTAAATGTGGTTTGCTGTTTTTTGGGCTCTGAAAATGGATGTGGTTCTAAGATTATTATTTGTATGAATGGATTGCGCTCTAGATGATTGCATTTCGTACCGGTTTATGTTAGTGTGAATATGATATTAAAGAGGTGAGTAAAAAATGAAAATGTAACGTAAAATAAGTAGTTATTGAAATTAACAAGAGTTTCAGAGGATTTATAAACATGGTCAATGTTAGAAGTGTGTATATGAATATGAGTGTTTTGTAAAAGTGACTTAAAATTTGAAGTTAAATTCAAAACTAACTAATTATTTTTTTGAAATTTTCATTTGTCTTATTCACCCTAGTTTTCGAATTATTCATGAAATGTCATTGTTTTTTTTAAATGAGTATCTTGCATTTGAATTAAAATTTGGTGAAAGTTTTGAAGAATTTATATCTTGCATTTGAATTAAAGTAAAAAAATTATATTTATACGGATTTGTAGACATATATAATTTTTTACTATTAGTAAATAAAATATAATTGATTACTTATTCAAATTTAGTGTTAATATAACTGAATTGATTATTTTTAAAAAACAATATATTAGTTATTTAATTCATTAATTTTAGGTTGGTGTATATATTAATACTAATTAAGTTAAGGTAAAAGTAAAAGTAAAAATAATATGAAAGGTCAGTTAAATGGAATAATCCAACCTAAACTATTTGTAAGTAAATAAAAATAGGACTTTATTTTAATAGAGTAGATATTAGATATATCTGTGTAAATATAGTAGCCTTTTTATCCTTTAAAGCGTTTTAGAAAACATGCATTACCTGAAACAGAGAATAATTATGACCTAACTGTTGAATAAATCTTCCTCTATCTTTTTTCGGATCGAGGACTCCTCCTTCCTCCCCAAACCGTGCTTGCACTTTTCATTCCACACCGGCATTTTATCGTACTTGATTGATTTTGATGAAAATAATTTGCTAATTCACAACAGAAAATTTATTAAATATATTACTTTTCTATTCTTGGCTTTTATTTTTTTGACATCAACTTGGTTTTCATTTATTTATAAAAGAATCCATATGTATATTTATTCGTTTTTACATAAATAAAGAAAATGGTGAATGAGTAACTGAAAGCAGACATTGATAAGCGATATAAGAGATGAGCATTGGTGATCCCTTTTGGGGTTCACCAAATTTTTTTTAATATATTTTTGTGGGACCATAAACAGTTATAAACCTGAAGTTGTTGTTTTCTACATTAGTGAACCCGAAGAAGGAGTTCATAGGAATAAAATAATAATATTAATTTAAATTTTTTTTTTGAAATTATTAAGAATACATGAAACAAATATTAAAATATATTATAAAATTTATGAAAACATTTCATTCAATACATTAAGAGTAGATTACATAAATCCGAGAAATTTCCAAAAACATAGAAAGATTATTCATCGTCATCACCAAACTTTTGTCAAATGTTTTCCACTAAATCAGCTTTCAAACGATCATGCTTCTCTAAAATCTCGAACTTCTCTGCGCATGGGCTAACATATCAGCGTCGACATTAACACAGTCTCTGCTTCTCACCTGCGAACTTCTGCTAGACTATCCTGACTCAAACTCAGATGTATTAATTTGAGTGTATCCGTGTCGTTCGTCCTCTACTATCATATTGTGCAATATGACACAAGTTCTCATAACTTTTCATATCTTTTCCTTGTCCCCATTGTAGAGCTGGGTTTTTAACAATTGCAATACTCCAAAAGCCCGTTTGACATCTTTTCTGGCAGATTCTTGCATTTCTGCAAATTTCTCTGCTTTAGGACCTTGAGGAAGTGGGATGGATTGGATAAATGTTGCCATATTTGGATAAATGTCGTTAGTAAGATAGTAGGCCATACGATAAGTGTGGCTGTTAACCTTGAACTTGACTTTAGGTGCTCGACCATGTATGATGTCATCAAAAACTGGTGACCGATCAAGAACATTGTTATCGTTGAGGGTACCTGGTAAGCGGAAAAATGCGTGCCCATATCCAAAGATCTTGTGATGCCACGGCCTCTAAGACAATTGTCGGCTTTCCTGAACCACGTGTGAACTGACCTTTCCAAGCCATTGGGCAGTTTTCCACTCCTAGTGCATACAGTCTATGCTGCCTATCATCCCCGAAAACCCCCGTACCTCTTCAATATCGAGTAATCGTTGAAGATCCTCGGCTGTAGGTCTTCGTAGATACTCATCTCCAAACAATTGTATTATTGCATCATTGAAATTTGCCAAACATAAACGTGTTGTACTGTCACCGATTCGGAGATATTCATCATATGAATCTCCTGATTGACCATATGCCAGCATACGTATAGCTGCCGTACACTTTTGAAGTGCAGATAGGCCGTTCCTTTCACAAGCATTTCGTCTTTGCTGAAAGTATGGAACTCCATTACTTATACGTTCGACAATGCGAAGGAACAATGGTTTGTTCATTCGAAATCGCCTCCTAAACATTTCCGATGTGTATGTAGGATTATCCTTGAAATAATCGGTCCACAGCTGATTGTGTCCTTGTTCCCGATCTCTTTCGATATTAGCCCGTCTTTTGGACTTTTTGGGGTGAGCATGAATCACTGAGTCGATGTAATTATCAACTACTTGGTCGACCATTTCTTCTAAAGCTTCATCAACTTCATCAACTTCATAACTTGATGAGGAAGACGTTGTTGATTTTTTCTTCCTAACATGACAAATAAGGGATTTGTAATATTTATTATTATCATCTTTTTTTACATTATTGTATCATATATTTGCATAAGCTATATTTTTTTCATTAATTCTACATTATTTTTTCCACATTATATCATCTTTTATTATTATCATTTTTTTATACATTATTGTATCATATATTTGCATAAGCTATATTTTTTTCATAATTCTACTTTATTTTTCTACATTATATCATCTTTTATTATTATCATTTTTTTTACATTTTAGTATTATAATTTTCTTTTTTCCCATTATATCATATTTTTATTTCACATTAGATCATATTTTATCAAAATCTAGCTTTATTTTTAACACTTTTCTATAATCTTTTTCCATTATCACTTACCTTGTGCTTGGTTGTTGCTGGCTAGTTTGTAGTTGTTTGGTCGAGGTTGTTGGTGACTAGTTTGTTGTTGTTTGCTCGAGGTTGTTGCTGTCTAGGTTGTTGATCTTTGGTCGAGCTTCTTACTCAGTAGTTTGTTGTTTTGTTGGGTCAATGGACTTCACTCGATGAAGAACTTGGTGAATGTAGTGACAAGGTTCACAATGAGAAACAAGAGCAAGACAATAGACAGTTTATATAGAAACAAAAGCAGACAACATATAGAACTTTGTATGTTCAGAGAAGAGAGAAGGGAGAAGGTTCACATTATACCAGAAGCAAGACAATAGACAGTTTATATAGCCATTTTACTACATTCCGTGAATCAAGAGGAAGTTTTTGTTTAGTACATCCGTGACCCAAATACAGTCAGAACAAAAGCAAAAGACATATATGGTACATAGAAATATATTTTAACATCAGTGATGAGGTGTGGAGAGAAACAAAATCCTACCACTCACATCAACTCCTACTGCCGTGCATACACTAACCGGAAACATACAAAAACCTTCAACCCGTGACCCTTCACCTGCCAACCCGTGACCTGCAACACACTGTCCCTTTCAACCCGTGACCTGAAACACACTGCCCCTTTCAACCCGTGACCTGCAAAGCAAAAGAGAAGAGAATCAATAAAGCATGACAATACACAATACATTGGTACAAGTCAAAGAAAAAAGTACATAATTAAAACAAGGAAAACAGAATCAGTAAACAAAATCAAGAAAAACAAAGAAAATATAACAACCTATTACACTAACCAAATCAAGCATTTCAGAGATAAGCTTATTTCTTAAGAGCCAACTTCATGATCAGATAGTGTTTCAATTTTTTTGGCTAAGAGACGATCTAGGATTTTTTTATTGGAAAGGGTGTTTTGCTGAGCTAGGATGCTCTGTATATGATCAAAAGCTGCCTCGTTGGGCTTCTTCCGTTTGGCAGCTTTGCTGGCCTTGACACCCCGGAGGCCTACCTCTTCCTCCTCAGCCACCACCTCCGGACCACTTTCCTTCCTTTTCTCCTTTGCTGAGAGTGTGATCTCCATTTCTGATCGAACCTAAGTTCCCTCCAGCAATGTTAAGACCGAACTTGGCATTATTATGTCATTGAAGAAGATGTCATGAGAAAGCTTCATGACATCATTCTCTGATTGCCCACTTGTCTGCTCCTTCAACGCTTGTTCATGGGCATCCCACAACTCTGCAGACCTCTGAATTCACCCTTCCCCACCTCTGCTTTACATTGACTCCACTCTCTTGGAATGGAGCCAACGAGCAGAGGACTCGAATTGGAAATACTCCTCTATCCTCTTCAAAACGATCCTAGCATTTTGTTCATATGCTCACTATTGGATCCTTGCTGTGTTTCAACCAGCAACTGATCTAGGACAATGTCTTTTTGCTTGACCACTTTCTCCTTTCCGCAGGTTTAACTAACCCGGGAGAGCTAACAGGAGCCTCAGCAGAGTCTAGGTCTATTGGACTGCTCTGCGAAGCTAACAGTTAACAAACCCGTGAGAGGAGGAGGAGAACAGGGTCCACCGTGTGATTTTGGGTTTGGTGTTTAGAGGTTTGTGTGATTTTTAAGGTTGATTGTTTGTGTTTTTAGAAGTGGAAATCTATGTTTTAAACTACTTTCGCATTGCTTTATTACACAACAACTACTGAAGTTAATTACCAACAACTAAACTTAATTACACACACTTATTCACAGTTACATTCATTACACATAATCACTTGAAAAAACTCGAGAAATTTTTAAAACTTTGAACCAACAACAGACACATAATCGATGATAAAGCAAACATCAGTAGGACTGGTACTCTACCTAGTTCAGTTCATTTAAGCTATACTCAACCTAATTGAATTATACTTCACAGACTACCTACGAAGTAACATACACGCATTGTTCATTTAAGCTTTAACTCATACCTAATTGAATATGTCTTCCACTTCAGTTCAGATTGACGTGTTTACCCTTTGCTAGTTAGTCGAAGCAGAGCTTCTCCAGAGCCGATACCTTGCGCACCGTCAGGTTGTAACGCTCACCCGTTAGGCGATCAACCTGCAGAAGTCAGCTCTTTTGCCTGGGCCTGACATGAGACATATAATAAAATGAGTTAGTCAGATAAAACTAAGTAATTAAAAATATTTTAGCAAATATGAGACGATATACAAAAAATTTTTATCGAGAGACTCTGATCGCAGAGTCTCAATGCTCGTGTTTGAGACTCGGGTCAACCATTTCATCACCTCTCTCAGCCTCCTGCCAGACGCTTAGTCAAGCATTCGAGTCTGGCTCTGGGACCCTATCAGCCGCAAGGCTGACGGATAGTGAAACCATCAGCCTTGTTTAGCAACAAACAAATGTCAGTAGCTAGTTTTTAGAAGAATATATTGAAAGTGTAAAAGCAATAGACAGCTACAAGACCATTACCTCGTAGTTGGCGCACGTGAAGAACTCTTCGCCAGGAAGAGTGTCGTACTCTGCCTTGCTCAAACTCGTTGATGATTCTCCCAGCCACAAGGCACACTTTCTCTCGGAATCCGTATTCTGAATCCGCATGTGTATATTGTAGCATGTTGGATATAGTCCTTTTGCTGCTTTGAGTCTATCTCTTTACTGCGGGATCCATCTGTGAAGGTAAAACGAATGATTAGAACTATATGACAATTACAATATGATCAAAAGTAACTAATACAAAGATTTGTAGTCTAGCTAGTCAGTTAAGTTCCGTACGAGTTGTTGTCATAGCTACTTCAGCTCATTTAAAAACCCTATGAAACGAGCAATGCCGATTTACATCATTGATCGAAACAATACACCAATTCAAAATCGAAACAATACAAGAAGCAATGGATAATCGAAACACATACAACAATGAACAATCGAAACAGCTAATCATTAAAAACCCTAACTACACACCTCTATCGATTTTGAAATCTCACAGAAACAAATTCTAATGAAACGATCATTGCCGGATTTAAATCAGTTAATGTACCCTAGACATCGATTTACACCCCGAACCGCGAAAACCGACATTGATTTGAAATCTGAGAATCGATTTCGAGCAAAATGACAAAATCAACGTCATGCTACTTTATCCTCACTGAGGTCGTGAGAAGACAGTCCTGTCGTCGATTAGAACGATAGACGCCTGCGGAGGACTCGGCGTCGCTCGTAATCGCCTCTCACACACAACGCTACATGTCTGTCGACAAGAGAAATGAGGAGCAGACGTGTACGATGTGAGAAGATGTCGCTGTATGCTATATCTCCCGTGAGTCGTCTCTGAGAAGCTAATCCGGCGATTTCTTTTATCCATTTTAGCACATGACGCGTGGCTAAAACGCGCTGCTAACGGATCCAGCGTAGGCCGGTCGGTCGAACAAACCCCATCTATTTCGTTTTAATCAGCGCGGGCCTTAGAACTCGAGCCCGTGAACGCGTTAATATCGCTGATGCGCATGGTCTATGATCATCGGCATGAGTTTCATATAATCATGTCTGTTACTTAGATATCATTCTACACTTGTGCTCATTGACTCCTGTCTAGTGGGGTATGTTAACAAACAGTCACATAAGGGCGCGGTTGAGCTAGTCGGCTCATTCTCCACTCGAGCACATGTTCCTCGGCTGGCCGCTTGAGACTTATTGGTCTGCCTTGTAGCTTTCTTACAGATGTCATTGATATGAAGAATGTTACGTTTTAGCTTCCTCTGTTTCTTGGAGAGTACACCTATTCTTGATCAGTGACTGCTATACCTGAAGAGTTATATTAAGCGACACTTATGCATTTTCTCGCTCTCAGGTTAACAACTCTCCGCAGCATGGATGAATCCTAAAAGCGCGAACAGTCAACGCGCAGATCCAGAAGATCAGCAACTCGCTGATGCGAGCGAGGATTGTGTTGAGGTCTGTGATTTGCAAGAGGGTCGATTCTGTTTCACATCTTTTATTGTTTCAAGAGGATCACAACCTGCAGTATACAATCATGCTGCGATTAAAACAAAATTCATCGCAAGATTATGCAGGCATAAACCAGCAGAGTTGATGATTCAGTCTCGCACCAGGTCTAATTGACACATATTAATCATATACATTCATCACCTAAGATGAGCAAGCTCTATGTTCAAGAAGAACATTATTGTGTGTTAATCAATATTTAGATGCTACGGCGAACTTACGAGCACGCTTTAGTTGTAATAGAAGCTTCTTGCAGCTTCTTCTTTAGAAGAGATGTGACTATAGCAGAACTCCGGTTTGCCTACATTGTGACTTCTATCATTTACAACAGTCACTGATGTGTAGATGCGGCAGCTGCGTCTAGGATGGTCGACTAAATACTGGTGTTGATATCTAGTGATGTAGAAAACGACATGAACATAAAAGTTTCCATAGCACTTTTATAGAACTCTTCCATTGTTGGTTGATCTCGTCGAGAGCTTGGGCGTAGAGGATGAACTAGAAACAAGATCGACACTGATGAACGAAGGAGAAGGTGAAAGACGAACGTGAAACTAGCTACCCTTATGTTGATTTTAATGATTCAGATTAATTTTAATAAGAATCCAAGCATAAAAAAATATAGCCATTTGCAAAAGCCATACAAAAACACACGCAAATGCACAGGGTCTATTAAGTTGGACACACCTTCATGCTCCTGCTTTCCCTTATTTTGATGAGGTAGTACTTAATAAAACTTGTTTATATCCATAAGTTTTTATAGTTTTAAAGTTAAACTATTACTGAGATTTTTGAATTTGCCCACGTTCGTATGGAATTTTTCTATTGCATATGTATTAGATATTATTACAATTTTTATTAAATATAATAATTTATATTTTAATGTTATATATTATGTAAATTTTAATATTCATTTATTTATATTTCTTATTCAATATTATAATATATAGTGTTTGCTAAAAAAGCTTTTTACTTTTGTTATGATTTTTATTACTTACTAATATAAGGATATTTTTTGATGTTATGATAGTAAGCTTTATTTTTAAAAAATTAAGACTTCAAAATATTAGAATTTGTTTTAATTTTTACAAGCATATATAAATAGTTTTTTTTTCGTTGGTGCATTTCAAAAATTATTCTTTATTATGCTATGTTTATCTTTTGTAAAATTTATCTTTTTCATGTTATGATTTTGATTTTATTATTATTTTTCAAAATTTTTATATTTTTTCAAGAAAACTTTGAAAAATACACAACTATTTTGAGTTTGGAACATAATTAAGATGAATTTAAAATTTTGTGGACTACACTCCAATCTATTATTTTATAAATAAAATATTTGAATTTTTTTACTATTTAAAAAAAATTCTCAATATATTTTTTTATAATTATAATTTAAAATTAAATTTAAAATTAAATTGTATTTGTCATTATATTTCATATGAATTACTTAAAATCATAGTTTCTAATAACATATTTTTTAAAATAGGTATGTGAACTAAAATTTATTTATATACTATTATAATTTTTGTATACAATATTTTTAACATATATTTTTTGAGAGTTTCAAAATAAATAAAAAGTTGTTATATATACTATATAATACATATATAATTTTAACCATTATGGTTAATACAATTTATTTGTATAAAAACATTATCAAGTGTTACGAATTTTAACACATTTTAATTGATGGAGTGATAATTTTCTTTAAATAAAAAAATTAGCGAATTTTAAAAATTGGTTAATTTACTATTTAATACAATGTTTATTATATTTAATCATGTAGCACAATTAGTTTTTTATAATACGAAAATATATTTTAGAATTTATAAAAAATGTATAAAAATTTTATTTTCTTGGTTTTATTATAATAATCT
This sequence comes from Moricandia arvensis, assembly GCA_905132765.1. NCBI lineage: Eukaryota > Viridiplantae > Streptophyta > Magnoliopsida > Brassicales > Brassicaceae > Moricandia > Moricandia arvensis. Next base: position 41,900 of record CAJHQP010005887.1, read on the forward strand.
TAAGTTCACACTAGATTTAATTAATAATATTATATTATCATTTATGAAATTTATTAATGTGTTTTATTTTCTAAAAAAATTTTAATTAATTTTAATATTATTTTTGTTAGAGTTTTTGCTCAACAGGATTTGTTATAATTAAAAAATAAATTTAAATTTAGAGTTAATTTTATTATTAATGTAAATAATCACAATATTTTATATTACTAATTTTTTAAGTGGTCCCTATGACTTGTTAATAGTCAGATAAAATTAGACCCTAATTTAAATAGATTAGATTATTAAAAAAAATTAATCAGTTAGATGCTTAAAGTTTTTTTTTACTTGATTAAATGGATTTTAAAATTTTATTTTCAAAAAATTTTGAAACTAACTTTTTTTTAATTTTTTATAGACTAAGTATAAATGTCATATATTTTTAAATGGATGAAGTATAGAGTAGAGCCAG
>CAJHQP010005888.1:0-42337 GCA_905132765.1 Moricandia arvensis
TTTATAAATATAAATAAATAATAAAAATAAATAACTAAAAATAAAATAAAATATTTTTTATAGTTTCGAATTATATGTTTTCAAATTCAAACTTTTTTTTATTTTTTTAGAATTTTTTTTTTTGCAAAAAACAAAAATTGAATTTCGAAAATGTTTTAAAAAAATTATTTTGAAATTTTTATACTTATTTATTGTTAAAAAATTGAACCCCACCCTTAAAATTTAGTCCCATGACTCTAAATTTTAAATTTGGATTAGTTAACCTTATGAGTATAAATGTCTATTTACCTATTTAGTGAACCTTTTAATGAACCATTTTGGTCATTTTAATCATTAAAATTATTTTTGTGATAAAAAAATTTAGGACTATCTTAAAGAATTTCTCGATTTCTAAATCTGAAAGAATTTCTAATCCACTAAAATATAGAACCAATAAGCTCCACTAAATCTTGAATAGTATAAAATAATTACAAATTTACTCGCACTCTAATTCATAAATTGTTCAAATTGATCTGAGACCAGTCAACTAATAAATTTTAAAATAAAAATTTTAAAATAAAAATTTAAAATTTAAAATAATTATTTTAATACAAAGCACAAAAAATATCTCATCAATGACATAAAAATAGAGTAGCCAACATTATCATAAGTTTGATGTAATCGTGATTTGTCCATTCCTCGTTAAAAGATTTACATTGTAGGACACAATTTGAGTTTCTGTGTACATTTTAGGTTTCTTCTAGATACTGAGACACTTTTTGTTAACTATTTCTTAAATGAAATCACTTGTTATTTTTATTTTGTTACATCATCCTAGTGTTACGCTAACAACAAACAATTCAACTTTAATAATAACTAAATATTAAAAATAAATTGGACCTAAGATAATGAAGACGATGACGAATCTTTCAACACCTCTCGTCTTCTTCCTACTTTATTGTTAGACAGATCAGTCTTAGTCCAACGTCGAGAGATCCGCATCCAAACTCTGAGCTTCCATGTCACGACAACGCGCCTCAGCTTTGTCTACAATCGTGTGCCCGTGCTCAAGCTCGATCTCGAACCCGACTCCCTGTCGTTCGACTACAGGCGCATCCCCATCCACATCGTGAACCCGCGGTGATCCTATCGAATTCGTGGCCTTTGTCTCTCTCTGGTGCCGCAGTCATCGCTCTGGTCCGTGCCTTGGCGTTCACTGGAGATGATATCTTGTCTCACAGTGGTTGTCAATTCATCATGAATCCACGGAAGCACGATTACCACCATGGCCCTCCTATCCAGCTCGTCTCTGTCTTTGCCTTGTTCTCAGCTCTCTTTGTCGCAGCAGTCACCGTGCGTTATTGATCCGGTGAAAGCTCAGTCAACAATGGTTATGTTTTGAGAATTGCATTTTCAGTCCCCTAAGTTCTTGCTTCTTTTCATTTCGGATCCAAAATCTAAATATTTACATATTCGTCTTCAATTTCACCCCTAAACTTTCAGTTCTGCACTCCAAATTATGTTAATTTCACATGAACAAATATATGCAGTTATGCACTATACACATCTAAATGATGCTTCCTAAAATATTTTATATAAACTAAAAGAAAATGTTACAGAAAATTATGAGATATCGTCTGCCCTTAACTAATTTAGTATTATATACATTTATCAAACATTTTTAGAAACGTTCAAAATTAATCTTTGATTAATTAATTTCTGAATTCGCTCGGTCCATATGTACGATTCACATCGACCGATGTATAAAAAGATTGGTACATGTGGATAATAAAATTTAAGTGTACAAGTGGATGTCATTGATAGTATAAATGTTTAAACTTGAAAATATATGTTAAATAATTACAAAATTCTATTTGAGTGTTGTTATAGAATGGTTAAGTTTACATGTACATTATTAGAAAATAAATGTATTTCGGTGTTCACAAACCTAAATTGTGTACATGTTTATTTTATTAAAATGATCGATATAACAATTCATGTAAATTGTGTACACATCTATCTTATAAAAATACTGAGCATATGGTAAACATGTGGCCACGTTTTTACCCTAGACATAAAACATACAATTCGTCTAACCAATTTATAAATAGGTGGATGAAGTTTTATTGTATTAAAGGTACATGTGTACATTTGTAATTTAGTATACACGTGGACAATATCAATTAGTGTACATATGGAAAATGTTTTGACTAGTGTACATGTGGACATATATAACATAAAAAGGATGAGCAATTCTTGATCTTTCTCAAATTGTTGCATATGCGTTGTATTCCTCGTGGCATCAAACTTCTCTTCATCTCCCCAAAGATCATAAGCTTCTTCTCCATGAGCAGCGTCGTCTCCAATCTGCAAGCATTTCCTTACCATTCTTAATTTTATGAACATCTTTAAAGCATTGAGTGTGAAATTTGTTGACACCAGATTATACACAACATTGAAGACAGCTCCGACCAACTGTTTCAGCGTTTCCACCGTAGAAAGCTTCATTGGTGTTTAGGAAAAGAAATAACAGATGCAGAAATGTACAATCTTCTGCAGCTAGCTAGATTAAAAAAGCTATTGTGTAGTAGCGGTTGAGACGGTGCTTTGTGGCAGTTCTTTGAGACAGTTCCCAGAACTTCTCACTTCTAACGAGAGATCTGATAGATGTCCATCTTCTAGAAAGCATCTGAGAATTATACATAAATATTGAATCTCTTTTACAATGATTCCATCGATCATAACATCTATAATCACTCCAGATTTTCAAACTCTAGAATCTAAATCTAGATTTAGGTATGGTTATTCTCTAACCTCAACCATCAATTACTCTTTGTTCTCGTCGTTACTAAATCAGAGCCCATTTTCTTAGTTCATGGTGTGACAATTTCTATGTAAAAATGGTAAAGAGATAAAGAGAAGCTGAAAATTAATCTGTTTTTGTAGATGGAAACTTAACAATTGTTTTTTCTTGGATTTTCTGAATTTTGTAAATAATAAGTTTATATCACATGTAAGTAAATGGGTTCCTTCTTATCAAATTATGAAATCTAGTTTAGTTTATGATTCGGATCCACCACGAATACTTTTTCTAAAATTCAAATTAAAAAAAAATCATTCTAACTAAACACATGTCTTCGATTCTTCGGTTAAATTTTCCAAAGCCAGTTTAAATCATTTCATCTAAAAAGTACTTCAGTAACATAATGTGTCTTATTTGGGGGAGGGGGGGGGGGGGGCAGTAGCTTTTACCGCATTAGTTAATTGGAACACGGGATCGCCATTGTAGAAGAAGTCTAATGAAATTATTGATAAAATAAATAAGGGAATTCGGCCAAAAAAAGCACGAACTTTGCATGAATTGCCAAAAGAAATCTGTACTCGAGCCTCACCAAAATAAACCTGTACTTTTGTTGACTTTGTTAGTTTATTAAGAAACTTACGATTGACTTACCATTTTAACACACCGTTAACGAGCAGTGATAACAGTGTTAACTCGACGTTTAATGTTGACGTTACGTGAAACGACGTCGTTTTCAAATGAGATGAAACGACGTCGTTTTACGTGAATTGAAAATAAAAAGAAGTAGACCCATGGGTTCGAACTCGAGTTAATTGGAGCAAGGGCAAGGAACTTTACCACTAGGCTAGTGACACTTTCAACGTACTGACTAACACATGTACATTTATTTGGTACTAATTGAATATATGAAAAAATCTATAAAAACTTAAAAAAATATTTAAAATTTCAAAAAAGTAAAAAAAGAAGAATTTTTTTTATAAAATTAACTTTGAAATTAAAATTAAAAATAAATTTTATTTTTTCTTTTAGAAAAACAAAAATCTTCCAAATTTGTTTTTTAAATTCCAAAAATTAAAAATTCAAAGAAAAATTAAAGTTTTTATAGATTTTTTTACATTCAATGAGAACCAAATAAATGTAAATGTGTTAGTCAATACATTGAACGTGTCACTAGCTCAGTGGCAAAACCCTTCCCATTATCGAGTTTCATTGCGCGGGTTCGAGCTGCGATGGAAGCACCATTTTTTTAATAAGAAGCTACATAAAACTACGTCGTTTTATTCATTTGTCTTTACGTGATGAAACGACGTCGTATTAGTTGACGGCAAGATTAACGTCGTCTTAACTGTTCTTTAACGGTGTGTTAAAATGGTAAGTCAACCGTAAGTTTTTTAATAAACTAACAAAGTCAAGAAAAGTACAGGATTTTTTTGGTCAGGCTCTATGTCCAGGTTTTTTTTGGGCAATTCGTGCAAAGTTCGTGTTTTTTTAGCCGAATTCTCAAATAAATAGATAAAATGGTCAATAAAAGGACGATTGTGTGTGATCATAAATTATACCACCTACTATCATTTTTGTCGGAAAATATTTTTGTCTACTAACTGCGACTTGCTGCAAGAGGCGTAGGCGTCTTTTCGTTCCCAATAAAAACATGTTAAAAGACATAAATAAAGAGAACACATTGTGTCATAAACCAAGCTATAGCCTATCAAAACAAATTTTATCCTCTCCTTCTCTCTCCATTCTCTGTCCCGTTCATTTCCTCCTAGCCTCTGGCGCATTAGAAAGCACAGAGATTCCACGATGGCCGGAGGAGGAGAAGAGCTCACGGTCGCTTTGTTGAATAAGACGGCTGAGAACGGTGGGGAAGATGATGAGTTGGGGTTGAAGGAGAAGGTTTGGATTGAATCAAAGAAGCTCTGGGTAGTAGCGGCGCCTGCTATCTTCACGAGGTTCTCTACGTTTGGAGTTTCGATGATAAGTCAAGCTTTCATCGGCCATCTTGGACCTATCGAGTTAGCCGCTTACTCAATCACCTTCACCGTCCTCCTCCGTTTCAGTAATGGTATTTTGGTAAGACTTTGACTACTAATCACTAAAAAAACAAACGCATCATCCACTATTTGTAATCATTTATGTTTTAAGAGTTATGATATTGAAACACTTTCTCCACTAGGCTAGGTAATGTGGTACTATTTTTGTTTTTGGTTATTGTCGTTTTGTGGTACTATGTTAGACCATCATTAATCCAATTTCTTAAATCAAGGTTTTAATTTATGATTTAACTTTTTTTTATATATTTTTCGAGTAAGTAGCAGTTTTTATATTTATTATTTAAAAAACAATTCTTATATAAAAACTAAAAACTGTTTTTTACAAAAATAAAAATTTTACCTTAAGAGACGATGATTAATAAGGCCAGGTCCCTTAAGTTGGGTCCCTTAGCGTACGGTCCCTTAACTTTTAACTAAAAACGCTAAGGGACGTCTCTTATCGTTTTAGTTAAAAGTTAAAGGACCGTACGCTAAGGGACCCAACTTAAGGGACATGCATTAAACATGCCCTAATACCCTTAATATATTGAGATCCGTTCAGAAAAATCCATCCAAAGAAAAAGAAAAATATTTATTGCGAGTGAGGAAGAAAATATTTTATTACTTTTTATCGAGTCTTAGTTGAAAACCATCCACAAGCGTAAGCAGTGATGTCGGCCAATTTGGCTCGCTTCCACATAAATAGATTATGATAAGAAGTTGCGTATATTATTACTATTGGTGAAGGTATATTATTGTAGTATTCTTATAAACTAATTATTATGGATCAACAACATTTGAGAAAGACTATTAGAAAAAAAATGTCTTTGGTCACTGCAAATTATCACCTACTGCTGGTAATGACTACTAGTAGTTTTCACTAATAAAGTATAATATTTTTAAATAATATATTTTTTTGTAAACTACTAATAATTATTTCCTCTGTGGCGGTCAAAGTTCTTGTGTGTACAATATAATTAACAAGAAACCAATGGTAAATCACGCACTAAGAGCACCATTAACACCGTATTTAATGGTGTATTAAAAAGAAAATAAGAAATAGAGAAAGAAGAAGGCACGTACCTTATTTTCACCACGCAAGATGCGTCTCTAGCGCCACCTGTCAAAAAAACAGTGGATGGAGAGGAGATGGTGTCGTGACTTTCTGCTTCTCTCTCTCTCTTTCATTCAAAGAAGCAAAAAAAGAAGAAGCTCTCTCTCACTTAAACTTGCATTTATTACAAAATACTATTAAAAACAATTAAGAGACACTAAATGGATATCTAGGTTGATCATGCTCTAACATCTTGAATAAAATTACGTCCTGTTTATATGGTTTTGGAGTATTTTTCAGAATATATTACACTTCGGATATAACACATATCATGTAACTATGCGGATGTCTCAACTTATCGTTTTAAATGTTGTTATATAACTCACCATAGAATAATCATCGTGTGTAAACTACGAATTGGGATGCAGTTAGGCATGGCCAGTGCACTAGAAACGCTATGTGGTCAAGCTTACGGGGCAAAACAAAACCATATGCTCGGAATCTATCTCCAAAGGTCATGGATCGTCCTCACAGGTTGTACCATTTGCCTCACCCCCGTTTATATCTTCTCGGGCCCTATCCTCTTAGCCTTAGGCCAAGAGGAACGCATTGTCAGTGTGGCTCGGATCATAGCCCTATGGGTCATAGGCATCAACTTCTCATTCATACCATCATTCACTTGCCAAATGTTTCTCCAAGCTCAGAGCAAGAACAAAATCATTGCTTATGTGGCTGCAGTCTCGTTAGCGGTCCACTTGTTCTTGTCTTGGCTCCTAATGGTTCATTTTGATTTTGGAATCACCGGTGCTATGACCTCGACGCTCGTTGCGTTCTGGTTGCCTAACATTGCGCAGCTCTTGTTCGTCACTTGCGGTGGGTGTAAGGACACGTGGAGAGGATTCTCTATGATGGCTTTCAAAGATTTATGGCCCGTCTTCAAACTATCCATGTCTTCTGGTGGAATGCTTTGGTAAGCTCTCAGTAATTATTTTACAGTGTATAATAATATATAAGACATGTCACAACAACCAAATATTTGCATAGAAAAAGACTTATTATAGTGATACCATTTCATATAAATAGCTACAGCTTTCCTATTTTGTTGGTTGAAACATCAGCGGTAATACTTTTCAACTGAGTATCTGATAAATTTAATATTGATATATATTATTATACAACTAAATTTAAAATAAATAAAAAGTAAAATAATTGGGAGAGTGACACATAGGCATGTGAATATCTTCAGTATGTGTCAGAGTACCGTGAAGAAGAGTCGATTCTTTTGATTTTTGCACTCTCTTTCCTCTTTTTAATTTTTTTATTAATATAAATGGTGAGAACGCATGCTCTGAGACTGGATTCCACTAGACACATTTACTTGGTCAATGCATTAATTTTAACTTGAAATAGTTGCAAAAAATGTTCATATAAAATAGGTTTATAGCTAAGTGAGACTACGGTTCTAATTAGTAAGAGGAAAATCAAACCACAAGCTGTTTTCTGAAAAAATGACGTTGTCAAAGATTAACAACATATAAAAGCAAATCGATCGAGGGATATCTCCAAACTAGGGTTACATATTATGCATATATACTGAGAGTTTCATTTAAGAACTTTTATTTTTTGAACATTTCTTATAAGATTATATTTTCTTAATAAGATTATAATATTGGTCATTACTAAGTGATTTAATATTGGTTATTACTATGTGATTATTTTGGACAGCTTGGAGTTATGGTATAACTCGATCTTGGTACTGCTCACTGGAAATTTAAAAAACGCAGAGGTGGCTCTTGACGCACTTGCAATCTGGTATATTACAATATTAATTAAGCTTCATTCTCTCTTCTCTGAACCTTTCCATAACTAATATCTTTTCATACATATTTCACTTACTTGATTCTTAGATTAAACATGATCATGAGTAGTAATATATAGTTAGTAATATATAAAATATGTATAAATCGACTCTTCTTTACCAACTTTTGTAGTCTCAACATAAATGGAATGGAGATGATGATAGCACTTGGTTTTTTGGCAGCAGCAAGGTGCGTATGCATGATACCTACAAACGTAGCATCATTTTTGCTATATTAATATCGTCATCTTATTCTCTTTATTTGCAATTATGTAAAAAAATAGTGTAAGAGTGTCTAACGAGCTCGGTAGGGGAAACTCGAAAGGAGCCAAGTTTGCAACAATGACAGCAGTTTTCACGTCACTCTCTATAGGAATAGTTCTATTCTTCGTCTTCTTGTTTCTAAGAGGCAAAGTGTCCTACATTTTCACTACAAGTGAAGCTGTAGCAGAAGAAGTTGCCGATCTTTCTCCACTTTTAGCCTTTTCCATCCTCATGAACAGTGTTCAACCTGTTCTCTCAGGTATGTGTTTTGCTATTTGACATGTGATGGTTAGTAACATAAAGCGGATCTTTGAATTAACATGTCTTTTGAACCGGTTTAAACCGCAACAGGAGTTGCTGTTGGAGCAGGATGGCAAGGATATGTTACTTACGTCAACCTTGCTTGCTATTACCTTGTCGGAATTCCTACTGGTGTTATCCTTGGTTACGTAGTCGGTTTGCAAGTCAAAGTAAGTTTTGTTTTCGTTTCTCATTTTTTATTGACTCTCTTGAAGATAACAAGTAAGTTTTTTTCTCTGAATTTTAGGGTGTCTGGATCGGAATGCTCTTTGGAGTATTTGTTCAAACTTGCGTGCTTACCATCATGACTCTGAGAACAGATTGGGATCAACAGGTTAGAAATGGATTAGTATATATATTTTTATGTTTTTTTCCAAACAACATAACCATTTTGCTCAAGCTCTAGCGAGTTCTGTTTTTGGAGCTTATAATGTTTGCTGCCAAAACTTTTAAGGTGTATACATCGCTGAGACGTTTAAACCGGTGGGTTGTACCAGAATCTAGTGCCGTAAATAAAACTTCATCAGAGGAATAACTATTTTGGATTCTGCAAATTCACATAAGATGCCTTATCATAAATAAAAATCAATGCAACTTGTTAAGTCAGTAAAGACAAGAATGTAACAATTGTTATTCAATTTATGTATCGTGACAACTTGTAATGCTATCTTAGCTTTTGATTATTACTATTAGTGTTACTATTTTGTAAAATTCTTGCCTACTATATCATTTATTTTCGTTCTATTAAATATTGTGTGGTAGTTTCTAGTAGAGAATGCATAAGTTCTTTTGCTAAGCACCTCAATATGATTAGTTTTAAATCTTCTAAATTTACTTTATGGATGACTCATCAATCTCACTTTTAGCAGGCACATAAACTCATGGACGGTCCACTTATTGTGAATGTGGGAATCATTTACTCTTTCTTTTGAGATGATGAAATTTTTAATCTCGAATTGAATCTCATTTTAGGTAATATATCTAATTTGTATCACTAACATATGGTGCGAGGCTCTTACTACCCTCTCTCAGAAATCAGAATGATGTTCCTTTTTACTCATTAAACTTTTGGAGAATTTTCACTTTTTGATTGACTATATCCAAGACGTGATTGGAGAAAAACCCCATAATGACTGGTTATATCCATCCTGGAGTATATCTTTTAAATTCAATAGACCTACCAACATATAGTATTTTCTTAAGTCTTAAGTCTTATGTAATATATACCTTACAAAACAAATAAGAGATAAGCTTTTTAAAAAGTGTTGGGAGTAATGAATAGTTTTTCAGTCATGTATATAAAGGGGGTTCATGGCCTCATTTGTATTAGGTAGAACGTGTAATTATTGACTTTACTTCTTTAGAATAAACACAGATTTTATTTTCAACACAAAACAAACTCTTTAGTCCTAAGAAGAAAAAACACCAGCTCTTCAGAATATGTCTCTGCCATGAACGTCTCGGTTCTAACCTTTTTTGAAAAAATACCTCGACAACATTAGATAAAACTTGAGTAGTAGAAGTTTTATCATTTGTTATATTTGTGTTTGACAAAATTAATGGTGGTGGTATTCTCTGAAACACAAAAAATAAAGTAATTAAATATTATAACATTATTTATAGGTTTTTATAAATGTAGAAGTTGTAATATATACTTCAAGAATATTATAACTTCCAGGAATAGACAAGCCTTGTGTACTAGAAATTTCATCTCGAAGTTTTATCAGGTTGGACACAATCAATGATGATCTTAGTCTTTCTATAAGCAACATAAAAGCATGAATATAATAAATTTATACATTATTTATAATCTTTATAGATGTAAACGCCGTATAAACTCTCAAATATATGAAATAAATAAGTTTTTTTACCAATACTTTATAAATCCTTATAAATGTAAAATTGTAATAAATACTCCAAGGATTTTGCTATATCCAGCAATGAAGAAGTCTTGACTACTCAAAGCTTCATCTTGTGTCTGAATCATTTTTGACACAATCAATGATGATCTATGACTTTCTATTTGCAGCATAAAAGTATGAACCAAATAATTTGTATACTATAATTTTATAAGTCCTTATGAAAATGTAAAAGGGGTCCTAAAATACCTAAAGAGCATTACTACAAGCAATCTTGTTTGGCACACTCAAGGAGAGTGTGTATATATCTTTCTGCAAATAAAAACAAAAAACTAGTAATTGTGGCAAAGTTAATAATAAGGCCTTATAAAAGAAGGTGACCAAAGAATTTACCTTAGAAATGGTTACACAAAAGCTCAAGAAGTCATCCACTATCTTTATGTTTTCTCATAGATAAGGTCACTTGGCGATCGTTCCTAATAAAAACTAGAAAAACTTATTTTGGACAAAAGATAAACTTTGATGGTGAAGCGTTGCCAAGCTTTATAGTGCCATTTGTTGCAAAATCTTCTAGAATTGTCACAATCAACTCTTTGTAGGATATATCTTCAGAAAAACACTAATCAAACATCCTCTTTCTTCATCAACAATGACATAATAGTGATCTCTATTCATTAATTTCCCCACAAATATAACAAATTACATGCATTATGATCTGGATAAGGAAAGATAAATAATATATATTCAAACATCAAAACTCAAGGAAATAGTATGTCTTTCTATAATATGATATTTACAAGGGCTTATAAATATCATAGAGTATAGTTTCAATATCTAAATTTCGTCAACATCACATAAGCAAATCATGATCGAATATATTCAACATAAAAATTGATTAAACAAATTGTTTTCAGAAAAGCAAAAGTGAAAGACAAAAAGTCACCTTCTTCGATGCTTCCTTCTTAAAATATCTCGACACCTTCGCCAATCTTCTTCCATTGTTCGTCGAATCGCGAATCGATCTCCCAATATAGCAAGTTTGCTAGAGATATAAGTTAGAAAATAGCAAAATCAATCTTCTTCCTTTATTCGCCCGGTGATTTCGGCTAGAGCAAAGCCGGAGAGCAAAATCGATCTTCTTCCTCTGTTCGTCGGTGATTTCAAAGCCGACGAAGATTTTGAGAAGAAAGAGATATATAGGTTAGCAAGGTTAAGAAGATCGTTTCGCTTAATAAATTTTAGGGTAAAAGTAATTAAGTATTTAGGAATGTATTTTTGAGAGAGTACACCCAAAAAATTCTAGTTTTAGCAGAAACACTTTATGTAGCTTAATAGAGAGAAAAAGCTTATATAAGATATTTAAGAAAGTGTAAATGGTACACTTATACATGGATATTATAAAACAGTTCAAAGGGTTCAATCAAACGTAAATCTTCGTAAAACTGATAGGGTATAGAATTAGATGTAATGTTTTGTTAGTTTACAACACAATATCAACCGATGTTAAAAAAATTATATATGATTATTTTGTTGTATTGTTTAAAAAAACAATTGATTACTGGAAAAACTTGATTATATTTTGAGAAAATGGTATGTGAATAACGTGATATGTACATGCGTTTTTTTAAGACATCGTCATCTGGCTTTGTGATCATTGTTGTATATGTTGATGACGTGGACATTATTGGAACTCAAAACACGGTTAATGATTCACAAATTCATATGAAAGAAGAGTTCGAAATGAAGGATCTCTACAAGACAAAGTTTTATCTTGGGCTCCAGATAGAGCATTTCTGAGAAAGAATATTTATGCATCAATCAAATTATACGAAAAAGTTATTAAGACGTTTTTATTAGGACAAAGCAACTCTTTTGAGTACTCCAATGGTTAATAGATCTCTCGATATTGAGAGAGATCCTTTTAGACCCTGTGAAAATAGTAGGTCATGAAGTGCCTTATATGAGTGTTATCGGTGGGTTTTTATATCTCGTAAATTGTACTAGGCCTGATATTTCTTTTGCTACTAATTTACTAGCAAGATATATTTCTACTCCAACTCGCAGACATTGGAACAGAATAAAACATATATTTTGTTATTTACAAGGTACAGTTGATTTAGGATTAATTTATCATAAGAATACCCGTGTTTGGTATGTTGGTTTTGTAGATGCAGGATGCTTATCAGATCCTCCATAAAGCTCGGTCGCAAACCATCTATCTTTTTACAATTGGTGGAACCACGATCTCTTGGCATTCCCAGAAACAAAATTTGGTTACAACTTCGTTGAATCAAGCAGAGACTATTGCGCTTCCTGAAACATGTCAAAAATGTATGTGTCTTAGGTTAATGAGTCAACACATACAAGAAGCAAGTAGAATAACTGACAAGAAAGTCGTCAAAACATTTTAAAGACAATTTGGCTTGTGTCGCTAAACTAAAAGAAAGTTATATAAAGAGTGATAGAGCAAAACATATCCTCCAAGATTTTTTCTCGTACATACGGGAGCTCAAGAAAAATGTGGACAACGAGTATGTACGGTCTTGCGACAATCCGACTGACTTGTTTACAAAGGCTTTCCTACTACAACATTCTGAAAACATGTTTACGATATCAGAATACAGCGTTTGTGTGACCTGTGAAAAAAAGTTATGTCCATTACTCTCAGGGGGAGATAATGGTATTGTACTCTTTTTCCTTTGTCGTGGTTTTTATCCTATTGAATTTTTCCAGGACTAAGTTTTTAACGAGGTAATATATAATCCAAGATGGATAACCAAGAAGGAATATTAGAAGATAATAATCAAAAGAAGATGATTATCCATCTTGGACACTTATCTTTCTTACAACAATCATGTTATCTATCACCTTTTAGTATTTTTTTTTTTTTTCTTCTAAAACAACCGACTTTGTGTAGTATAAATAGTCTATTCTCTTCTTTACTTATAAACGTAAGAAAACAATAATAAAGATGAGTTTCTTTCATATACAAACAACACTTTCTCTTCCTCATCTCTCTCACGCGTTTTGTCCCACCATAAAAAAGAAGAGAATATATACAATTATTAAAACTATCTATTTCTAATACACAACAAAAACTAAATATTTTAAATATATACTTTAATTTGGTTTAGTTTGGATTCAGCTAAATCAGTTTGGTTTTGGTTTTTGGACGATTTGAGAGATTTGCCTCTTTTTTGTCAACTTATTTCATTGATTTTATGCCCAAAGGACAATTACATCGAATTAGATTTACAAAAAATAAGAAAAAAATACTTTAGGATAGTCTTGAAAATAGTTTGTCTCAAAAATAGCATTTAAGGAGAAATATGACCAAAAGAGATTTTATTAAAAGGTGTAAATATAAAAATCTTTAGAAGCATGCGTTTCATTTTAGAAACATCAAAAACTATGTATTGCACACACGTTTAGCATGCCATTTACGACGTTGTTGTGATGCTTCTCCGCAATGATGCCTCACCAACTATGATCTTCAAAAAAATATAAAGCCTCACCATTATTATTCCTTCCTGACCCCGCATAACTCTAAAACTTTCAGCTTAGCCATCATTTATAGAGGGAATTTCTTCAAAACCAATTGATTACTTGAAAAACTTGATTATGTTTTAACTAGACTTTTATCAAACCATCTTCAAACGTAAAGATGCCGATTCTGCTAAACCTCCAACGAACCAACTGAGATCGACCCAACAACCATGTATTGCTTTGCATCAAGGAAGCTTTACTCATATGCCTAGATATGCCTTTAGTTGGCTCATACATGGGAGTAGCGATTGATACCCCAAAGAATAAGAGCATAATCGGAAAAAAAAATTTAAAAGAAACAAGATTAAAAGTCTTAGCGAAAGAGGAGATTGTTACCAAAAACATATATTTCCGAAAAGTTTATAAAAACAGATATGTTTCTCGCTTAAACACAGAACAAAACTCAAAAGAAAATCAACATAGGAAGATTTACAAATCTCCAAGTGAAAGAAGAAGATTTGAGAGTAAGTTCTCTCTTTAAAAGAAAAAAAAAGATTTAAAATCAAACTATTAGAAAATAAAGATCAAAATAGGATGATTATCCATCTTTGACACTTGTGTCACCTATAATAGCCTCTTCTCTTCTTTAATGTAAGAAAGCAATAATAAAAATAAGTCCATTTTATATACAAAACACTTCCTCTTCTCATCTCTCTAGCGTTTTGTCTTGCGTTTGGTTTGGTTTTTGGAGCACCCCTAGTAGTGGTGGTCAAATTTTCTTAAAAGATCTACCAACGTGTACAATATAAGTTGAATTTAAGCAGAAAGAGACATTGGTAAAAGAAAAACTAGCATTTGAGTGAATATGACTTTACGGATTAAATAAATCTGGACGCTTATGGTACAATCGCTTGAGTGAATATCTTTTGACAAAAGGGTATGTTAAT
The DNA here is from genome assembly GCA_905132765.1 of Moricandia arvensis. Lineage (NCBI taxonomy): Eukaryota > Viridiplantae > Streptophyta > Magnoliopsida > Brassicales > Brassicaceae > Moricandia > Moricandia arvensis. Next base: position 14,584 of record CAJHQP010005888.1, read on the forward strand.
AATGTGATATGTCCATTCGTTTTTGTTAAGACATCATCATCTGGCTTTGTGATCATTGTTGTATATATTGGTGACCTGGACATTATTGGAACTCAAAAGGAGGTTAATGATGCACGAACTCATATGAAAGAAGAGTTTGAAATTAAAGATCTCGGCAAGGATAAAGTTTTGTGTTGGGCTCTAGATATAGCATTTCCGAGAAAGAATATTTGTGCATCAATCAAATTATACGAAAAGGTTACTGGGACGTTTTTATTCAGGACAAAGCAACTCCTTTGAGTACTCCAATGGTTAATAGATCTCTCGATATTGAGAGAGATCCTTTTAGACTCTGTGAAGATATCAAAAATATATTAGGTCCTGAAGTACCTTATATGAGTGTTATCAGTGGGTTTTTTATATCTCGCAAACTGTACTAGGCCTGATATTTCTTTTGCTACTAATTTACTAGCAAGATATAGTTCTGCTCCTATTCATAGGTATTGGAATGGAATAAAAATATATTATGTTATTTACAAGTTGCAATTGATTTATGATTGATTTATCATAAGAATACCGGTGTTTGGTATGTTGGTTGTAGATGAAGGATACTTATCAGATCCTCTATAAAGCTTGGTCACAAATCAGCTATGTTCTTAAAATTGGTGGAATCGTTGTCTCTTGGCATTTCTAAAACAAACTTTGGTTGCAACTTCATTGAATCAAGCATAGACTATTGCGCTTCATGAATCATGTCGAGAATGTGTGTGGCTTAGGTCAATGAGTCAACACATACAAGAAGCAAGTGAAATATCTGCCAAGAAAGAGCCGACAAAAAATTTAAAAGATATTTCGGCTTGTGTCGCTCAGCTAAAAGAAGGTTATATAAAGAGTGATAGAACAAACATATTCTCCAAGATTTTTTTCGTACATACGAGAGCTCGAGAAAAATGTGGACAACGAGTATGTACGGTCCTGCGACAATCCAGCTGACTTGTTTACAAAGGCTTTCCTATTACAACATTCTGAAAACACGTTTAAGGTATCAGAATGCAGCGTTTGTGTGACCTGTGAAAAAAATTTATGTCCATTACTCTTAGAGAGATTACGGTATTGTACTCTTTTTCCTTTGTCGTGGTTTTTATCCTATTAAGTTTTTCAATGACTAAGTATTTAACGAGGTAGCACGTAATCCAAGATGGATAACCAAGAGGGAGTATTAGAAGATAAAGATTAAAATAAGATGGTTATCCTTCTTGGACACTTATCTTTCTTACAACAATCATGTCATCTATCACTTTTTAGTATTTTGTCTTTTTCTTCTAAGACAACCGATTTTTGTGTAGTATAAATAGTCGCTTCTCTTCTTTACTTAATGAACGTTAAAATATAATAATAAAGATGAGTCCCTTTCATATACAAACAATATTTTTTCTTTCTCATATCTCTCTCTCGTTTTGTCCCACCATAAGAAAAGAGAATATATATAATTATTAAAGCTATTTATTTCTAATACACAACACAAACCAAATATTTTAAAAATATATTTTTATTTTGGTTTAGTTTGGATTCAGCTAAAATAGTTTGGTTTTGTTTTTGGACGATTTGAAAGATTTGCCTTAGTTTTTTTTTGTCAACTCATTTCATTGATTTCAAGCCCAAATGACAATTACAGCAGATTAGGTTTACAACAAATAAGGAAAAATACTCTAGGATAGCCCTTAAAACAGTTTTTGTCAAAAAAATAACATCTAAAGAGAAATATGACCAAAAGAGGTTTTATTAAAAGGTGTAAATATAAAACATCTTTAGAAGCATGTGTTACTATGTATTGCACACACGTTTAGCATGCCATTTACGACGTTGTTGTGATGCTCCTTCGCAATGATGCCTCACCAACTATAATCTTCAAAAAAATATAAAACCTCACCATGTTTATTCCTTCCTGACCCCGCATAACTCGAAAACTTTCACCTTAGCCGCGGTTTATAGGTGGAATTTCTTCAAAACCAATTGATTACTGGAAAAACTTGTTTATGTTTTAAACAAACTTTTATCGGACCATCTTCAAATGTAAAGATGTCGATTTTGCTAAACCTCCAACGAACCAACTGAGATCGATCCAACAACCACATATTGCTTTGCATCAAGGAAGCTTTACTCATATGCCTAGATATGTCTTTAGTTGGCTCATACATGAGAGTAGCAATTGATACCCCAAAGAATAAGAGCATAACCGAAAGAAGAAGAAATGCCAAATACAAAACGAAATTAAGAATTTTAGCGAAAGAGGAAATTGTTTTAAACACACAACAAAACACAAAGAAAATCAACATGAGAAAATTTACAAATCCCCAAGTGAAAGAAGAAGAAAAGAAATTTAAAATCAAACTGTTAGAAGATAAAGATCAAAATAGGATGAATGTAAGAAAGCAATAATAAAAATAAGCCCATTTTATATACAAAACACCTTCTCTTCTCATCTCTCTAGCGTTTTGTCTTACGTTTGGTTTGGTTTTTGGAGCACCCCTAGTAGTGGTGGTCGAATTTTCTTAAAAGATCTACCAACGTGTACAATATAAGTTGAATTTAAGCAGAAAGAGACATTGGTAAAAGAAAAACTAGCAAATTGTGTCTCCAAAATTTGTGCAGAAGTAAATAAAAATCTCGAACAATAAGACAAATGATAAGCCGAGTTTTGCAACACCAGTAAGATTATGGTCTGTGAAAAACAAACTAAACATTCAAAAGACGAACGAGGCATGAATCTGTCTATTCCTCTTCAACAATCTTGCTCTTCTCGCTAACATAGATACCGTCAAGGAACTTCCTGATATCCTTCTTCTTCACGTGACATTTCTGCATATCACATACAAAAAAACCATTGCGATTACAAAAAGCCCCATACACTTGTGTATAAAATCAATAAGCGAATTAATCCAAAATTGTTTCACTATACATCTATGTAAATCCCAAATTCGACCAAAATAAAAGGTCCCTCGAACAAACAATATGCATACTAGACCAAAGTACTATTGTAGTCAAATAGTGTGGAACGCACAACTCAACTCGGCGAAGCTAGCTCTAAGTTTAGGTTTCCTAGGTAATAATGTAAATGCATACGAGAAACTCAGATCAATCCCAATATGGTCGAGCAGAAAATGAATCAAGGCAACTCTTACCATACAAAATGATATACAGAATACAACAAAAATCCAACATGAATTTGAATGGGAGAGTATATATACCTGGTTGATAAGAGCGCAAGACCTTGAGACAAGCTCGATATCATTACCGTCAAGAACAATCTCATCCTTAACTTTCTCAGACCGAACAATGGTTACACCATCCAACATCTCTACCTTCCTCACCTATACGTTCAAATGAATACATATCTATGTAAGAAAAGAAAAGAAAAATATAGATTAAGAAGAAGACACAAACCTTCTTCTCGCCAAGGAAGTTACGGATCTCAATGGACTTGCTGTCGCCTCCGATGGAAGCGTTGATGGGAAAATGAGCATACACAAACCTCATCTTGTACCTGAAGCCTCTGGTCACACCGGTGATGAGGTTATCGACGTGGCTAAGAGCGGTTCTGATGGATGCACTCGATTTGCGAGATCCGAACCACGAGTCGATCTTGAGCTTCATCTTCCCAGTCTCGGCGTCCTTGATGAGCTGGAAATCGAGGTTGAGATGCTTGAAGTCGCGGACGAGCTTGCCGCGGGGTCCATCAACTTCGATCACCTTAGCGTGAACTTTGATGCTAACGCCTTCGGGAATGTCCATCGTCTCGGAAGAAAGGATCGTCTTCATCTTCTCCTCACTTTCTTGCTCAACTCTCTCTCGCTCTGTTTTTAGGCTCAGGGAAGAGGATCCTGCAGTTGCGGCCGCGTTTTTAAAGTAGGGAACAGAAATGAATGAAACCCTAAGAGGGCTTCCGCTTCTGTTATGAATTGTCTGTGTTTAATGGGCCGGCCTGAATTGTTGTCCTTAAATCATTGCAATCAAGAATACATTAAGACTGGCAAAATTGAACAGCAATTCGGGCCGGCCCATTAAAAACATACTCATTCGTAACACAAGCGGAAGCCCTCTTAGGGTTTCATTCATTCTAGGGTTTCTCTGTTCCCTCCTTTAAAAACGCGCCGCAACTTCAGTAACCTCCTCCCTGAGCCTAAAAACAGAGCGAGAGAGAGAGTTGAGCAAGAAAGTGAGGAGAAGATGAAGACGATCCTTTCTTCCGAGACGATGGACATTCCCGAAGGCGTTAGCATCAAAGTTCACGCTAAGGTGATCGAAGTTGATGGACCCCGCGGCAAGCTCGTCCGCGACTTCAAGCATCTCAACCTCGATTTCCAGCTCATCAAGGACGCCGAGACTGGGAAGATGAAGCTCAAGATCGACTCGTGGTTCGGATCTCGCAAATCGAGTGCATCCATCAGAACCGCTCTTAGCCACGTCGATAACCTCATCACCGGTGTGACCAGAGGCTTCAGGTACAAGATGAGGTTTGTGTATGCTCATTTTCCCATCAACGCTTCCATCGGAGGCGACAGCAAGTCCATTGAGATCCGTAACTTCCTTGGCGAGAAGAAGGTTTGTGTCTTCTTCTTAATCTATATTTTTCTTTTCTTTTCTTACATAGATATGTATTCATTTGAACGTATAGGTGAGGAAGGTAGAGATGTTGAATGGTGTAACCATTGTTCGGTCTGAGAAAGTTAAGGATGAGATTGTTCTTGACGGTAATGACATCGAGCTTGTCTCAAGGTCTTGCGCTCTTATCAACCAGGTATATATACTCTCCCATTCAAATTCATGTTGGATTATCTATTTTTGTAGTTAGATGAAATTCAGTATATCATTTTGTATGGTAAGAGTTGCCTTGATTCATTTTCTGCTTGACCATATGGGGATTGGTCTGAGTTTCTCTGCGCATTTACATTATTACCTAGGAAACAAAACTAAGTTGCGTTCCACAGTATTTGACTACACTTTGGTCTAGTATGCATATTGTTTGTTTTGGTGTATGTCTAGTGAAACAATTTTTTATTAATCCACTGATTGATTTTATACACAAGTGTATGGGGCTTTTTGTAATCGCAATGAGTTTTTGTATGTGACATGCAGAAATGTCACGTGAAGAAAAAGGATATCAGGAAGTTCCTCGACGGTATCTATGTTAGCGAGAAGAGCAAGATCGTTGAAGAGGAATAGACAGATATATGTCTCTCGGCTTATCATCTGTCTTATTGTTCGAGATTTTTACTTCTGCACAAGTTTTGGAGACACAATTTGCTAGTCTTTCTCTTACCATTGTCTCTTTTTTGCTTAAATTCAACTTATATTGTACACGTTGGTAGATATTTCAAGAAAATTCGACCACCATTACTAGGTGTGGTCCAAAAACCAAACCAAACGTAAGACAAATCGCGAAAGAGATGAAGAAGAGAAAGTGTTTTGTATACGGAAAGGACTTATTGTGTCTCGTGCGATAGAAGAGAAAGTGTTTTGTATATGAAATGGACTTTTTTTTCTTACAAGTGGCTATTATAGATGACATGATTGTTGTAAGATGGATAATCATTCTATTGATCTTTATTTTCTAATAGTTTGATTTTAAATCTTTTTTTTAGGGGGTGTTATTATTTAAAATCAATTAATAATGTTTTATAATCTAACAAATTTTAAAATTTTAAGATAGTTTAACTTGATGGATTCTAAAATCTCTGCAGTATACATTGGATTTTGAGTTTAGTTATTTATTCATGGGACTCTATAAGAAATGATTTGAAATCAATCCAAAATACAAAGAATTTTTAAATCCTTCAAAGTTGAATAACACTGTATTTTAAAAACAGAATTTAAATCATTCATTGAATAACACTAGATTTTAAAATAAAATTTATAATCATCGTTCGAATAACAGTGGATTGTGTTTGGATTTGAAGTCTATTAAAATATAACATTGAATAACACCACCTTAAAGAGAAAAGATTTTCTCTGAACCTTCTTCTTTCATTTGGAGATTTGTAAATCTTCTCATGTTGATTTTCTTTGTGTTTTATTCTGTGTTTAAGTGAGAAATATAGCTGTTTTTATTGACTTTTTGAAATATCTGTTTTTGATAACAATCTCTTCTTTCGCTCAGATTTTTAATCTCGTTTTTTTTATTTAAACTTTTTTCTTCTTTTGATTATGCTCTTATTTTTTCAGGTATCAATCGCTACTCCAATGTATGAGCCAACTAAATGCATATTTAGGAATATGGGTAAAGCTGTCTTGATGCAAAGCAATACGTGGTTGTTGGATCGATCTCAGTTGGTTCGTTGGAGGTTTAGGAGAGTCGGCATCTTTACGTCCGATAAAAGTCTAGTTAAAATATAATCAAGTTTTTCGAGTAATCAATTGGTTTTTTTTTTGAAACAATACCAACGAAATAATCATATATATATTTTTTTTAACATCGGTTGATATTGTCTTGTAAACTACCAAAATATTACATATATTTCTATAGCCTATCAGTTTTACGAAGATTTACGTTTGAACACTTTAAACTGTTTTATAATATCCATGTCTACATATACCATTTACACTATCTTAAAGATCTTATATAAGTTTTTTTCTCTATTAAGCTACATATAGTGTTTCTGCTAAAACTAGCACTTTTTGGGTGTACTGTCTCAAAAATACCTTCTTTAATACTAAATTACTTTTACCCTAAAACTTATTAAGCGAAAAGATCTTTTTAACCTTGCTAACCTATATATCTCTTTTTTCTCCAAATCATCGTCGGATTTGAAATCACCGGCGAACAGAGGAAGAAGATCGATTTCGCTCTTCGGCTTTGCTCTAGACGAAATCACCGGCAAATAAAAGAAGAAGATCGATTTTGCTATTTGCTAACTTATATCTCTAGCAAACTTGCTATATTGAGAGATCGATTCGCGATTCGACGAAAAATGGAAGAAGATTGGCAAAGGTGTCGAGATATTTTAAGAAGGAAACATCGAAGAAGGTGACTTTTTGTCTTTCACTTTTGCTTTTCTGAAAACGATTTGTTTAATCAATTTTTATGTTGAATATGTTCGATCATGATCTGTTTATGTGATGTTGACGAAATTTCGATGTTGAAACTATACTCTCCGATATTTATAAGCCGTTGTAAATAGCATATTATAGAAAGACATATTGTTTTTTTAAGTTTTGATGTTTGAATATATATTATTTATCTTTCCTGATCGAGGTCATAATGCATGTAATTTGTTCTATTTGTGGGGAAATGAATGAATAGAGATCACTATTATTTCATTGTTGATGACGAAAAAGGATGTTCGATTAGTGTTATTTCTCAAGATATATCCTACAAAGAGTTGATTGCGACAGTTCTAGAAGATTTTGCAACAAATGGCACTATAAAGCTCAGCAACGATTCACCATTAAAGCTTATCTTTTGTACAAAATAAGTTCTTCTAGTTTTTATTAGGAATGATTACCAAGTGGCCTCATATATGAGCAAACATAAAGATAGTGGATGACTTCTTCAGTTTTGTGTAATAATTTCTGAGGTAAATTATTTGGTCACCTTTTTTATAAGGCCTTATTATTAACTTTGCCAGAATTACTAGTTTCTTGTTTTTATATTGCGGAAAGATATGTACACACTCTCCTTGTTTGTGCCAAACAAGATTGCTCGTAGTAATGCTCTTTAGGTATTTTAGGACACCTTTTACATTTTCATTAGGACTTATAAAATTATAGTATACTAATTATTTGGTTCATACTTTTATGCTGCAAATAGAAACTCATAGATCACCATTGATTGTGTCAAAAATTATTCAGACACAAGATGAAGTTTCAAGTAGTCAAGACTTCTTCATTGCTGGATATAGTAAAATCTTTGGGGTATTTGTTACAATTTTACATTTTTAAGGATTTATAAAGTAATGGTAAAAAACTTATTCATTTCATATCTTTGAGAGTTTATACAGCGTTTACATTCATAAGGATTAAAATAATTATACAAGCTTATTATATTCATGCTTTTATGTTGCATATAGAAAGACTAAGATCATCATTGATTGTGCCCAACGTTATAGAACTTCGAGATGAAGTTTCTAGTACACAATGCTTGCCTATACTTGGAAATAGTAACATTCTTGAGGTATATATTACAATCTTTACATTTATAAAGATTTATAAATAATATTATAATACTTATTCAGTTCAGTTTTTGTGTGTTGAGAGAATACCACCACCTTTGATTTTGTCAAACACTATTATGACACATGATTAAACCTCTACTACTCAAGTTTTGCCTAATGTTATCGAGGTATTTTTTCAAAAATATTTACTTAACGTTTATATTTAATAAAGGTATCAAAAATTCATCTGGAGCAGATTTCAACTTATAGTAAATAACTTCATGATAATGTTGCAGAGAGAAACTCACACACATTCTGACACTGGACCGAACAACATTCAAAGAGTTGACGAAGTCGGTGGTTAAGAACATATTCATATAAACAATCCTCTTATATTTCCTTCAAATAGTCTTGTTGGCAACAAGGTATGTACAAGTTTCTAGTTTATGAAAGTTTTTATTTATAGGAGTTTAGAACTTAGTGTTACCTATTTGTCAAGTTATATGTTTCATTTATAAATGTTTATAATGAATGTTTTTATAATTGTTTATATAATGGTTTATAAATAATGTTTTGTAAAATGTTTAGATATTGCTTTACATAAAGAATAAGGGTTTATAAATTAAATTATATCGTATATTTAATAAGTTGCTTATAAATTTCTTAAACTTTTTCTTAATAAAAATATTATATTTTTTCTTAGAGAGGAGCTGTTGTATATGGATATGAAAAGTCAAAAATTTCATCATTTTCTAGTAGGCATGGTAAAGAAAACATAGGAGATTCACATTCGTATTGGGTAATCTTGTCTCTAGTTAGTTCTACAAAATCCCATGATGATGATGATTTGTTTTGCGGGAAGTTTTTCACAAATAAAAAAGAGATGAGCACAGAGTTGAGATTGCTTGCAATTAAACAAAGCTTTGAGTTCTGCACATTATACTCTAACAGATCATGCTATATACTTAGTTGTGTGGATGATAGATGTAGTTGGAGTTTTCGTGCAAAGTCAGTTAAAGGATCTCAAAGTTTTGTTGTTTACTAGTATGTATCTAAACATACATGTGACACTTCTCTGCGGAATGTTTCACATCGGCAAGCTTCTGCAAAACTGTTGGGAAGTATTTTCAGCAATCATTACGAATGAGGAAAAATTGGGCTGAGACCAAAACATATCATAGAGAAAACTAGAAAAGATCATGGTGTTGTTTTTCATATTCAAAAGCTTGGAGATCTCAAGAATACGCTCAATCTCTAGCTAGGGGCATATTCTGATTACAGTTATGAAGCTTTGCGCAGTTGGTTTTACATGGTAAAGGAAAATAATCATGGTTTTGTCAATTGTATTGAAGTTGATTATGTGGGGAAATTCAAGTATGCATTTTTTTCATTTGGTTCATCTATCATATGATTTAATTGTTGAGGAAAGTACTTTCCATTGATGGCGTCAATCTATCATCAAAATATAACGGGACTCTATTTGCTGCCACATCACAAAATATTAATTATCACTTGTACCCTATTGCATTTGATATTGTTGATTTTGAGAACCCTAGATTGATTTTTTTCAATTTCTCTATTTTCTCTAATTAATCTGTTTGATTTCTTTGCAGCTTGTCCAATTGATTCTTTTGTGAACCCTAGTATTTGAGGAGACGAAGAGAAGGAGGATACAAGTTAGGTAATACATTTGTTTCAACTCGATTTCGATTTCATGATGTCTAATTTGTGATTTTGTTTGGGGTGAAACAATGTCGAGATAACATTTGTTTCAACTCGGTTTTGATCTTGTCTTTTCTGTTCCACTGGAGATTTCTCATCTCTGCTAAACTCTAGAGGTCGTCAATGCCTTAGTCTTACACTTGGCATGAAGAGATAAGGTTGAAGAGGATGGTGGTTACTGATGAATGCTTAGAACTCATCACTATATCTGTTTGTTTTTTAGTTATAGAGAGATTAGTGTGTAAATAAAAAAATCTGCACTTTAGATGTTTTTTTTGTCTCTCATCTCTAAGTGTGGTTCTATCTTCATATTAAGAGGCAGTCTCATAGGAAATCTAACATAATTGCTTATGTTTTTATGTGTTTGTGGTTTTAAGTTTGGTTATTTCTTCATATTGAGAGGCTGTCTCATAGGAAACATTACAATGATTCATTGTCTGTGTCTTTGTGTTTGTGTTTGCTCTCTCTCCCATCTCTATGTTTGATTTTGTCTTCATATTGAGTAGCTTTCTCATAGGAAACGTTACAATGATTGCTTGTGTTTCTTTGTGTTTGTGGTTAGTCTCCCTCCCGTCTTTAAGTTTTGTTATGTCTTCAAAATGAGAAGTTTTCTAATAATAGGAAACATTGAAATTATTAATTGTGTGTATGTGTTTGTGGTTACTATCTCCCACTTCTAAGTTTGGTTCAGTCTTCATATTGAGAGGATGTCTCAAGGAAACCTACAATGGTTGATTGTGTCTCTGTGTTTGTGGTTACCCTTCCATCACTAAGTTTGTTTTTTTCTTATACCGAGAGGCTGTCTTATAGACACTTTACAATGATCGATTGTGTGTTTGTGGTTACAGTTATGCATATTGAAGAAAAGAGCCACAACTTAGACATGTTTATGCATTTAGATGTTGAAACAGAGGTTTATTCGATGGCTGTTGGTGATAAGTTCACACAGAGGTTTAGGCTTGGTTTCTAACACTTGAGTGGTTGGAACTTGCATAATGATAATTGAGTTTTAACAACTGTGAAATTTGATTAACCTGGTGATGAGTCCTATGAGCCATACATAGCAGAGAAAGACGAAATACTCTTGTCCTTAGTAAAATGTACATAGGTTAGCCATTCAAAGAGAACTTACCTTCAAGAGTGAATTTCTTCTCGAGTTATGCATCTCAAGAGTCCCAAGAGTCTATGAAGTGCTTGGAGGAACAAAATATGAAGCTGCTGGGAACTGGTGGCAAAGTGATTTTGCAAGTTTTGAAGTTATGTAGTAGGTTAAGTTAGTATTAGACTTGCTGTATATATTTTGGATAAGTTATGCTATAAAAATTATGTATTTTGGATCATTTATGGAATATAAAGTTATATATGAAAGTCTAATAAATTTATACTACGAAAGATATTATTCAAATAAATGAAATTTTATTATGTTTAGAAATTAAATTATCATTTATATTTATAAAGTGCCTTTTTAAACAAATTTAAGATTTATATATAATTATAGGGTTTGAAATATCGCGTTGAGGGTTTGATTAGATTTAAAATTAGACTTTTAGATTAAATTTAAAATTCAAAACTAAATAATGAAAAATAAAATTTTAAGAGTTCTAGTTAGAATTTAGAGTATATGATTAATATGGGGTATGATATAGGTATAGTTAATGGTTTGAGGTTTTGGTTTAATATTTGAAACTATATTTATTAAATTCTGAATTTAAACTTAAGATTTGATATTAACATAAAAAATTAAGTTATAAGGGTTGTGTTTAAAGTTTAGGGTTTAAACTCTAACTCCTAAACATAAACTTGAAACCTTCAGTCTTTTTATAATCTAACTTCGATCTTAAATTTAAACACAAAATTTAATCATTTTAAGAATATAATCTCAAATTAAAATTCTAAACCTCAAACACTAAATCTTAAATCTACAACCTAAATCTAATACCCTAAACCCCAAACTTAAAGGGAAATTGTCAAAATACCGTTTTCATAGTACCACTTTTCATGTTTACCTTAATCATTTTTACTCTTATTTTTTAAAAGAAAAAAACACATTTATAACCCTTAGGTTAATTAATCTAAGACTTAGGGTTTAAAATTGAGGGAGGAGGATAGGGTGGAGTAGAGTTTAGAAATGTAAAATTTAGGATTCTAATTAATTTAAAAAAAAAATTATCTCTTAAAAAATGATATTTATGAAAATGTCTATTTAATGAAGATAAAAATGAAAAGTGGTATCAATAATGTTGTAAACATGAAAATTACTCAAACTTAAACCCTACATACAAAGTCATAAATCTATATTTTTCAAACTTATAATATAAATTTTAAACTGAAACTGTAAGTATATTCTAAAACTCAAACCATTTACTTAATTCTAAATCTTAACCCTAAACCTTCAACCACATATATCATATAACTTTGAATTTTAAATTTTTGATATTTCAGTAAATCACGTAACCACAAAATTCAAATACAAAATTAGGGAGTTTTCATGTTTACCACATTATTGATACCACTTTTAATATTTACCTTCATTAAAGAGACATTTTGAAAAATATTATTTTTAAGAGACAATTTAAAAAAAAAATAGAATCCTAAATTTTACATTTCTAAACCCTACCTCACGCTACCCCCACCTTTCAACTCTAAACCTAAGTCTTAAATTAATTAACTCAAATATTATAAATGTGTTTTTTTTCTCTTAAAATTAGCGTAAAAGTGAGTAAGGTAAACATGAAAAAGTACAAGGAAAGTGGTAGTTTTGACAATTTCTCTACAAAATTTAGATTTCAAACTTAAAAATATGATAACAAATTACTTAAATTTCAAATTATCTTTTATAATAACTATAAATAAATAAAAAGACAATTTATACTGTTTTTTGAGTACTTAATTGATTTAGATGAAAGGCTCAAAATCATCCTCGTAAATTTTTTTCTATTGGTTGTATTGTTTGTGGCAAGGATCCAAAGTCAAAGTCTAATTAACTCTCATCCAACGGACATAATGAAACACTTATATTATTTTTTATTTCTTTTCTTCTACCTCTTTTCTCGTTTCTAATTTCTCAAATCGAAGTTTTATTTTCACAGAGATCTATCTCTTCATTTGCTCACATATCTCTCTTCAGTCACAGAAGACATGTCAACGCCTCTGCTCAAGTACCTATGTATTGTCTCATATCAGTTGTGTATGTATCTGATTTTGTTTTGATAGATAACAGAGACGGAGGTGGACTGCGACGGTGACGGAGATGGAATGCGTCGGTGACGAGCTCTGCGATGGAGACAGAGGTGAGGACTGTTGACATGAAGAAATCATGGATACCTAAAACATGGTTCCCAAAATTATGGACCTTGTTTATGGGAGCTCATGAATTCATGGATCCTTAAAACATGGTTCCCAAAATCATGGACCTTGTTTATGGGAGTTCATGAATTCATGGACCTTGTTTATGGAAGATGTCTTTTGTATTCTCTATATATTACAATGTATTTGCAAAGAAATGAATCAAGGAAATAAGTTTCTCTCCTTCTTATTCTTATTTGTTCTTGAGTGTTCTTGAGTGTTCTTGAGTGTTCATACTCTTTCTCTTCATAAATCATCAATTCTAACATGGTATCAGAGCTTTAAGCTCCTACTTCATTCCGCAAACCTTTTCTATATTTCTCTTTTCATTCAGCAAAACTTTTATGTTATTCTCATTCCGCAAATCATAAAAATGGAGAAGAAAAACATAATTTCCGTGACCCTTGAGGGTCCTAATTATCTATCATGGTCAAGAGTGGCCAGAATCACCTTGGGATGTCATGGACTTTGGGACAGCCATATCATGAAGGCTGGAACTTCAAAGAGGATGGCTGAAGAAGATAGATACGTGAACAACCACAACCAATGGGTTCAAGAAGACCAGCAAGCTCTGGCTCTCATCTGTAACTCCTTGTCAAAACCAATCATGAAGATCAATTCTCACATCAAAACCGCCAAGAGACTTTGGGAGAGTCTTCAAACCGCTTATGGGTGTTTATGGGAGAGTCTCCAAACCATCTATGAGAACGACCGGTTCCTCAGCTTTCTCCTACACCTAGACTCATCATTCAACACACTGATACATAATTTCTTTACTGGAAGAAAGATTCCATGCCTAGATGATGGTGATCCTCTCAAAAGCCAGCCGGATAAATGTAAACCCAAGGAGCAGCAAGCAATTCAAGGGAGAACCATGTATTCTGCTCACATGAGTGATTCAACTAAAGACATGTGGAGAAATCAAGCTGGTACGACCTCATCTGATGGTTTTGTGACCAGAAAAGATGCCAATTCCTTTATCTGGAGCACTGTCTTGGCTCTCATTGCTTCCAAGAAGGCTGGTACACATTCTCTTGACTCTAAACCTATCATAATAGATTCAGGAGCAAGCCATCACATGATTTGTGATAGGAACTTGATTAGTAATATCCAGCCTGCCGTAGGGAATGTAGTCATAGCAAATGGTGATAAGGTGAAAATAGAAGGGATAGGGAACCTTAGAGTGTTTGATAAGGAATCTACTGCCTTGTATATACCTGGATTTTCATCTAACTTGTTATCAGTAAGAAGAGCTACGGTTGATTTGGGCTGCCAAGTTGTGTTCAGACCAGATGAAGTTGAGTTTCAAGACCTGAAGACAGGAAAGATCATTGGAAAAGGGCACAGCCATCAGCAGATGTATCATCTTGAGAGGAATATGGTGCCGGAATCATCTATGCCTCATTGCCTGGCTAGCACCGTTAATGGCGCTGAGAACACAATATGGCATGCCAGATTGGGACATCCCCATACAAGAGCTCTAAACCTGATATTCCCGGGAGTGGTGTCTAAGAATGAAGAATGTGAAGCCTGCATATTGGGGAAGCATTGTAGGACAGTCTTTCCACGGTCTGGCACCACCTATGAGAGATGCTTCGACTTGGTTCACTCTGATGTATGGACGGCTCCATGTGTGTCAAGGGAGAATCACAAATACTTTGTCACCTTCATTGATGAAAAATCCAAATACACCTGGTTGACACTGATTCAGTCCAAGGATAGGGTGCTAGACGCCTTCAAGAATTTCCAAGCTCATGTCTCCAACCACTTCAATGCCAAGCTGAAGATCCTCAGATCAGACAATGGTGGAGAATACACAAGTCATGCATTCAAACAGTACCTGGCTCAACATGGAATTATTCATCAAACAAGCTGTCCATATACTCCTCAACAAAACGGAGTTGCTGAAAGGAAGAACAGACACCTGATGGAGGTAGCCAGATCAATGATGTTCCACACCAACGTTCCAAAAAGATTCTGGAGTGATGCGGTGGTGGCTGCTACTTATCTGATCAATAGGACTCCAACTCAAGTCCTCAAAGATCTATCACCGTTTGAAGTCCTTAACCAGACCAAGCCGGCTTTGGACCACTTACGGGTGTTTGGATGTCTCTGCTTTGTGCTGATACCAGGGGAGCAGAGAAACAAACTGGATGCCAGGAGCACAAAAGCGATGTTCATTGGCTACTCTCCAACACAAAAGGGGTATAAGTGCTATGATCCAGTAGCCGGAAAAGTTTTAATATCAAGGGATGTGAAGTTTGTGGAAACAAAGGGATATTATGAGGAGAAGAATTGGGATGATCTGAGGGACTTACCACAATCAGAAAGAGCCACAAACCTCAGAATCATTTTGGAGAACTTCGGCATTGACATGTCTCCAGCAACTCAAGAAACAAGAAGGAATATCCCTGAAGCTACTGCACCTGTTCCAGAAGCTGTAGTTGAAGAAGATGTGATTAATGAAAATGAAGAAATTGCCCATCCTGACCCTGAAGGGGGGAATCAACAAGAAGCTCATGATCAGGATGAGACCAAATCAGAATCAGTTCCTGAGACTCAAGATCAAGTTCCAGAAGAAACAAATGAGGCAGCACCTGATCAGATACATCCCTTACGAAGGAGCACAAGAATCAGGAAACCTAAAGTCTACTTCAATGCTAAAGCTGTGGCACATCCAGTGAGTGCAGTATGCTCGCTTGCTCAATATCCAGAAGAACATCAAGTCTTCATTGGAGAATTGGATCAAGAGTACATCCCAAACACCTATGAAGAGGCAATGCAAGACAAAGAATGGAGAGAGTCTGTTGAAGAAGAGATCAATGCCATGATCAAGAACAACACCTGGTATGAGACTGAGCTTCCAAGAGGAAAGAAAGCCGTGACCAGCAGACTCTTGCATACCATCAAGTATCTTGCAAATGGAAAGCCAGAAAGGAAGAAAACCAGACTGGTAGCAAGAGGATACACACAAGTGTATGGAGAAGATTATCTAGACACGTTTGCACCAGTGGCGAAGCTTCATACAATCCGGATACTCATCTCATTGGCAGTGAACCTAGAGTGGGATCTTTGGCAAATGGATGTAAAGAATGCTTTTCTACAAGGTGAACTAGAAGATGAAGTGTACATGAGACCACCTCCGGGAATGGAAGAGATGGTAAAGCCAGGAAATGTCCTCAGACTCAGAAAGGCGATCTATGGCTTGAAGCAATCACCAAGAGCTTGGTACCACAAACTAAGCACTACATTGAATGGAAGAGGATTTGTGAAGTCTCAAGCGGATCACACACTCTTCACTCTCACCAGCAAGTCCGGGATTATTGTGATCCTAGTCTATGTGGACGACATCATCATTACTGGTAGTGACAAGGAGGGGATCAGTGCCACCAAGACATTCCTCAAGACCGCATTTGACATCAAGGATCTAGGTGAACTGAAGTACTTCCTCGGGATTGAGATGTGCAGATCAAAGGAGGGGTTGTTCATGTCCCAAAGAAAATATACTTTGGATATTCTAAAGGAGGCAGGAGATCTTGGAAGAAGACAAGCCAAGACACCACTTGAAGAGGGCTACAAGACACTGCGAGAGGGGGAGTATGAAGATACTCCATTTGAAGATGTCAAGCAATATAGGAGAATTGTTGGGAAGCTGATCTATCTAACCATTACCCGGCCAGATGTTTGTTTTGCAGTAAATCAGGTTAGCCAGCACATACAAAATCCCAAGGTTCATCACTGGAACATGGTGGAGAGAATCCTAAGATACTTAAGGGAGGCTCCAAGTCAAGGCGTATGGATGGCTTGCAACAGAAACACTGAGGTTGTTGGATACTGTGATGCAGATTGGGCTGGAGACAGAACAGACAGAAGATCAACTACCGGCTATTGCATATTCATTGGAGGAAATTTGGTTACATGGAAAAGTAAGAAGCAGAAGGTTGTGTCTTGCTCAAGTGCAGAAGCAGAGTACAGATCAATGAGGAAATTAACCAGTGAACTCATCTGGATAAAGAGTCTTCTAGGCGATTTGGGGATTGAGATCACCAACCCCATGACCATGCATTGTGACAACCAAGCCGCAATACACATTGCATCCAATTCAGTCTTCCATGAGAGGACAAAACACATAGAAGTAGACTGCCACAAGGTAAGACAAGCAGTAGAGCAGCAAGTGATCCTCCCATGCTACACAAGGAGTGAAGATCAACTGGCGGACATCTTCACCAAGGCGGCCAACAGCAAAGTTTGTGAGTCCATTCTTCCAAGACTAGGACTCATAAACCTTCCATGTCAGTGATCCCCTCACCATGGAGTGTTCTACTCTTTTTCCTTTGCTTGGTTTTTATCCCAAGTGGTTTTTTCCAAGTAAAGGTTTTAATGAGGGAATACTTCATGGCTTTCCAAGCTTGACTTGTTCCATATGGTCAAGCTTGAGGGGGAGTGTTGACATGAAGAAATCATGGATACCTAAAACATGGTTCCCAAAATTATGGACCTTGTTTATGGGAGCTCATGAATTCATGGATCCTTAAAACATGGTTCCCAAAATCATGGACCTTGTTTATGGGAGTTCATGAATTCATGGACCTTGTTTATGGAAGATGTCTTTTGTATTCTCTATATATTACAATGTATTTGCAAAGAAATGAATCAAGGAAATAAGTTTCTCTCCTTCTTATTCTTATTTGTTCTTGAGTGTTCTTGAGTGTTCTTGAGTGTTCATACTCTTTCTCTTCATAAATCATCAATTCTAACAAGGACGTCATGAGTGTCTTTGTCTGTCACCGCTCTATAATTCACAGACATGATTCGAGAAGCAAGATGGTGTGGAGGTGTTCAAAGTTAATGTGATTTTGAGGTTTTGGTTTGGTGCTAGTGAAAGCGGGAGAAAAGGTGGTGAGTTGTGGTGTTTCCAATGCATCTGAGATTGATGAGTTGAACATTATAAAGGAATTGCATCTCACCTTTTTTATTTTTTAAAAATATATGACTATTGAGTATCCCTTTCTCTGCTTGCTGTTGGTTTTGATAAAGAATGGGTTTTTTATTGTTGTTTCAGTTAAGTGAAAGAGAAAGCTGGTCGTGAGCAGTCATGACAGATGAGAAGCTTGATGGTGGTGAAATAGCAGAGAGAATGGTGAGGTTTGACGGTGGCTGTTCAAAGACGATGAGGTAGAAGAAGAAGAAATCAGTTGACAGCAAAGAGTTTAGATGTAGGGTTATTTTTTTCCTTTTTTAGGTTAGGCTGTTTTATGTTTAGATTAGTAACCGGGTCTGGTTTACTGAATTTTTTTCATGCTGGTTTAGTTCTGTAAAACTGATTTTGTTTGTACTGATTTTGTTAATAAATAAAATTTCAATTTTAATCATAAATTAATATTCGATTTAATTTTTAGCTATTTTATTTTTAATTTAATTAATTTATTTTAATTATTTTATTTTTAATTATAGCATTATATTTGGTCATTATAAAATATTTTGTAGAACTAAAAAAACTATAGAAAAGTACATAATAGCAAAAATGAGGTGATACAAAAATGGTTTAATATAGCTTACTCCAAATGCTAGAATATCTTTATTTACTATAGCTCATAAAAAAATGTTACGGTGGGAGGGGGTTTATCATAGCTGCGATAGACCTAGCATTTGTGAAAACGCTAAAACCTTTTGGCCGTGTTTCGGTATGTTACTAATGCTGATATTTTTTGTAGTGATTATGTATTTTCGACATTATTAAAATGATTATGATTAAATGATTCGATGAACGTTATGAGAGAGGGTTTCATCATAATCACCATGTCACGTTAAAAGTGGGAATAAAGATGAAGGAGTTTTATGATGATAAATTCCGCTGAATGGAAGTTTCTAAAATCAATGATTTTAAGTTTGAAATTATGGGAGATAAAAGAATTGAAATTGTTAGTGTTTGATATTGAGAAGTTTCCTTGTGCTCATGCTATTGCCACTGCAAAAGCTGGAGGTCAGCATGAAAACACTTTTGTTAGTGAATTTTTCTCCAATAAAATGTGCGTTCTGTCGATAATTATTTTGATATTTGTGAAGTTTTTTCATGTTTATAAGGTCTTATAAACATTTTTCTAAAAAACTTATTTTTGCATCTTCATTTTTGATTGTACTTCTACATAATTTTATTTATGTTTTATTAAGTATATTGGGATACTCTTTCCCATATAGCTTCTTTTGTTTGTCGCTCCCATTTACTCGCTTTTCTAGTGGCATGAGGAAGAACAAAAGGATTTAAAGTTTATGGGAGTATGAAAAACATCAGTCCAAAACCAAATCATACAAATATAGCAGATGTGGACAACAAAGCACACACCAAAAATAGATGTGTAGTGTCAATCTGATAACAAAACTAGTATAAAAACTGATGTTTATTTGATTTTATTTGAAGTTATAACGAATATGAGATCCCTTATAATATCATAACTTTTAAACATTTTATTATTATTTTTATCATTTTATAATGGAATACAAAGTTTACAGGTGTTTTATAAAATATTTGTTACATAACTTGCAGGTATAATATATGTACCATTACAATAATCAACTACCTTTTATAAAGTCCTATAAAATTAGTGTTCAAAAATGTGTTCACATTTTATAACCCATTATAAAAAGATATTAAATAATTCTTACTTTATTTCCTCTTTCTCATTTGTTCTTTTAAACTTGCACAGACTCTTCCGATGCATCTACATCCTTAATTTTGATTACAATAAGAAAAGTTAACAAACTATATTAACCATTTAAATTTTTCATCAATTTATAAATATTTATAACTTAGTTTACGTCATTGGTTTTTGAAGTTTCATCTCCGTTACTGCCATCATCAACTTCTGTATCATCTTCTACAGGTTGTTCTTCTTCCTCTTTTGTGTTCCCCTATTTTAAAAAACAATAACATATTTACAAAGATTTATAAATCTAGAAACTAATAGTTTTATATATATCCTATTTCGTTAACATTTTCCTTCATTCAAACGAAACCCAAAACACAATCATATTCATACATTCATTTTGAACTTGTAAACAAGCACTTTTTTTTCCTTTGGACATACTCTGCAAAATCTGAAAGAGCATGTTAAAAACCATTGTAAATATATTTTAAATAATTTTTATATATTGTTTTTTCTTCGTGGTTTGTTCAAATTAACTTGCAGTTTCTTCTTTTTGACTTGTATGCATGCTTTCGATGCATTTTCATTTACTTCTTCAACATCTTCTATCTGACCCTATTTACAAAAAAAAATAACAAATTTACAAAGGTCTATAAATTACAAACTGATACTTGGAAGTAGTTTTATAAACCATTATAAACAGATTTTGAATATTTCTTGCCTTATTTCCTTTTCCTGGTTTCTTCTTTTGAACTTTCACATGCTCTTTGGATGCATCTACATTTACTTTTTCATTCTTTAATTTTAATAAGACAATAAGAAAAATTACCTAAACTATAATAAAAATTTAAAAAGATTATCAATTTGTAAAACCTTATAAATAAGGTTACTTCATTGTTTTTTTGAGGTTTCACTTCCTTTACCACCGTCATCAACTTCTGTATCACTTTTTACATGTTGTTATGTGACTTCTTGGTTCAATACTTATAAAATAATAAGCATTTACTAATTATTTATTTTTTGTTTCATAAACTCTTATTACTCATTTCATAACAATTTATAAGCCCTTATAATATCATATAACTGAGTTTTATAATGGGTTATAAGTGGTTTTTTTCATAATTCTAATGCATTGTTTTTTTATAAATCCTAATACATTACAATATGAATGTATAATACATTGATTATGTCATAAATTCTAATACATTATTTTCTTGTCGCTAATTTTGTAACATTTTATAAGCTATTATAATATCTGAGTTTTATAAGGGGTTATAATCTGTGAACCAGATAAATAGATAAATAACCATGTAACAATCATGGAAAAAGATGAAAATGGAAATTACGGTTTTGTCCTACCTTTGTTAATTGATAAATAACACAATAACTGTATGAATCTCGACTCGAACTGGGTTTTAGATGAAACTGAAGGCTTAATGCCCCTCAACTTACCACTAGGCCACATCACATTCTCGTTACGCATAATGAGTTTTCTAATTTTGGTCTTTACATATCATTATTTTAGTAAAGAAAAGACACATTTTATAAGTCTTGGTTAAATAATTATAAATTTATAAGCATTTACTTATTGTTTATTTTTGTTTCATAGACTCTTGTAACTTATTTTATAACATTTTATAAACCCTTATAATATCATATAACTGAGTTTTATAATGTGTTATTAGTGATTTTTCATAGTTCTAATGCTTCTTTATAAATACTTATACATTACAATATGAATGAATAATACATAAATTTTGTATCTAATGCATTATTCTCTTATCACTAATTTTATAACACTTTGTAAGCCATTATAATATCTGAGTTTTATAAAGGATGATAATATGTGAACCAATTTTTTGTATGCTACTTTGCAAATCATTATTCTTTTTAATGTAAACTCTTGTTACTGATTTATAATACTTTATAAATTAAAGAACATCCATAAAGAGAAGTTCATAAATCCAAGTTATATTCTCGTGCATTTTTATAATATTTGGATTTCTACAAACAAGTTCATTAAATACCTTAAAACAAATAGTTGTCCACACATTACTAGAAGCAAGGATAAATTTTATTCATCTTCCCACTCATACTCACTGTAACTCCGCGAAGATATCAACTACTAACTTTTCTCTGATGTTTGCATTGTTTTATGTACACAACTTTCTGAAGTCTTTTATACGCATTGCATGGTACTCTATCATCTTCAGTGCATAAATTCCTCTGCCTTCTATTTTTACATACAACTTTAGTAATATTTAGGCTAAAGAACATAGGAAATAACTTATAACATAATCATTTTCGATCTATAATATAAATCTATTATTTAAAAGTTTATAAGTAGCTATAATCATTTTACATGTGGTAAACCTTCAAATACAACATTTATAGCGAATTTACTTGTATCCATGTTGATATCTTTGAAGAAATAGCAAATCATAAAAGGGAGAACCATCGCATATGCATTGACGTAAGAGCGCACACTCGCATATGTGTTCTTCAGTGTTGCACAACTGGATGTTGTGATTCTTCTCTTCTTCAGGTTGACTACAATTCCAAACCAGTGCTTTGCTTCAACTGCAATTGCCGAATAGAGAAAGCTGATATTCTTCTCTATGTTGTACTTGTCAAAACTACTTCTGAACTGGAAACCCTCTTTGTCATCTAAAAACTCATCATAAAGTTTATTTATTCCTTCAAGAAATTTCACTCCAACAACTAAGACAATTTTGTTCAGAAACAAATTTGAATTGTCTCTCTTTCTCATTTTCAACAACTCCAAACCTGCTTCAATATGCTGAGACAAAAATAACAAACATCCATGCAAATCGATCATATAATGTTTTAAATAAGAATAAAATAATTTTACAAGCGATTGTAAAGAGAATTTTTTCAAGTAGTCTAACCGTTTTTGAAAGCTTTTTTCCTGGAGTATCAAGATCTGGAAAAAAACACTTTGCATATGCTCTCTCTCTTTATTGATTATCAGTTTATTACATGAAACACATACTTATAAAATATTATGTATGTATATATTTTCAACTTATTAAATCTATAAGACCTTATAAAATTAAACTTACTTGTATTTGTTTGACATTTTCCATTCTCTCATCTTTTCCTTTCTGGTTTTATCAACCGGTTCAAAGAGATGAACTATTGGATGTTTCTTCCTTGCTCCTGTAAATAGTGGCTGTGTATGAATGGGTAGTATTTGACCTTGTTTGCTTCTTCTTAGTACAACATTATCTATTTCAACTTTTTCTTCTTCTTAAGTGGAAGATCAACATCATCATTTACCTATAAACCAAATAAAATCATTTTTACCAAGAATTCTTTTTTATAAAATAAAACAATACACCTAAAGTTTACAAAACAAAACATGTTTGTCTTGTTGTACCAATCTTTTTTTTCTTCATTAGAGGTTTAAAAACAGATTCTGACTAACATCTCCAAAAAGAACATGATTTATGTAAAACAATTTATAAAATTGTCTAAGATAACTTATCAATTATGAAATAATATGCAAGGATTTATAAAATACCTCATTTATCTCAGTTCCAATATGGTGACTTTCTTGGGAAACAAGATCAAACTTAGGATTAGTAAATGTTGGAATACGCGATGTAACCTGCAAACAAGTAAATGTTTAAACTTAATAGATTAAACTTTACAAGAATTTATAAAATATGTTAAATTTATACCTTTGTATCCAAGTTTGGAGTAGTGAATGTTGAAGTAGACAATGTAACCTACAAAAGTCAGAAATTATATTTATAAACCCTTGTAAATTAGATTTATATATGTGATTTATGCTTCATGCCACTTTCTTCTTCATTTTTTTGTGTGTCTTCGTCTGAAATGATTATCTCTGTATATTCATTTTCTCCAATAATATTCTCTTCTGCTTGATGTTGTTTATCAGAATTTGCTTCTTCAACATGTATCGCTTCTTCATTTTCATCATCTGGTGCACTTCTTCTACCATCAAAATTTAATTCATCATCACATATCTCTTCTTTATTTTCAACATCTGGTGCACAATTTCTATCAAGAGAATTAACTCCATTATGAAGATCTTTATTTGATGAATTATGATGTACCTTCAAAAAAAATCATTTTTAATCGTTAGAAACACTAACACATGAAAAATGACAAGTACTTGATAAAGTTATTTTCTTACCTCAACTCCCAAGAAATTATCCATCTTCTCTATTCGCTTATCCAAATTATAAACCATTTGGATTAGCTTATCAAGTTTCTCATTGTTAGACTTTGAATGATCTGTATCTTTTCTTTGCTCCTTTTTATCTTTCCTATGCTCTTCATCTTTCATGTGGTCTTCATCTTTCCTATGCTCATCATCTTCCCCATACTCTACATTTGTCGAATGATCTTTATCTTTGCTTTGCTCCTTATCTTTCCTACACTCTTCTTTCCTATACTCTTCATCTGCCTCATGTTCCACATTCTCCCTATGCTCTACATCTTTGTCTTTCTTCCTACGATATTGACCTATCTCTTTTGTTGCAACAAAAAAAATCCACAAATCCTTGTTCCCAACCACTTTTCTTCATTTTGTATTCTTGTTGAACTAGTTGTACAACACTATCAAAGTCCATGTTATCAGGATCTGTTGGGTTCACCAAATGTTTGTATACCTCAGGGAATCTGAATATTGTATTAAACACAACATATAATAAAATAAAATAAAAATCTTTGTTACCCTCTTGTTTCTAAATTTATAAAACCGTATCAAACTACATTTACAACTTCTTATAAATACCTAACATTGATATTGCACACAAATTTATGGCCAACACAAAACCGCTCTTATAAAACACCTATCATTGATATTGCCTACATATTTATAAAACTACATTTATAATCTTTTGTATTTAAATTTCCCTTTTCAAACATTTTTAAAATAATGAACAGATAAATTCATAAATGTTTATAAAAACTCACATGTTTAGTCTTCTCCACCTATAACACTTGAGTAATTGTCGTTGACTTGTTGAATCCCATTGTATACACAAGGGATCTGCAGAAGAGGTTTTCTCGCATGGACTTCCAAAATTTTACCAAGCGTTGGAAGGATCACATTGCCCACAAATTTATGGTCAGCACAAAACCATTCACTTTATAATTATCTATAATCCAAGAACTTGCACTCAGACTTTTAACACTATTTGACATGACACTATAAGCAGTTTTACCCCAAACAAATTTGGAAAACTTATCATAGTCCTATATTCCAACAACTTGTCCTTTGGAATTAGAGAACTTGTACTTTCTACAATGATTATCCATTCTGTGATTATTGCAATTCCAAGAGATAATCTTTCACTGCTTGACATTTCTTTTGATCTCTGTTTTAGCAATTCGTACAAGCTACTCATTGTGTACTTGTCCCCCTTGCTTAGCATCCACATATAAGGTTTCATCCTTCTTTGTACTTCTACTCTAGTCTTGGTCGACCTTCCTCACTAGCTAAGCCAGTTGTCAGGAAACATTATTTCCTTGTAAACCTCATTGGTTGATTTGAGAATGTAAACCATAGACCTTCTCCTTTTGTCAATATTCTTCGTTGCATGAGAAAATGGAACAAATATCCTGAAAATTAAACACTATTCCTTCTAGCCAGCTTCACAATGCTTCAAATGTGTGCGTTCTCTATCTTAGAAAACTCTTCTTTTCCTAATATATCAACAACCTTATGGACATAATCCATGTTGGAATGTTGGATAATGACTTTGGGATTGCCTGGTGGTTCTGTTCCATCATAAATCCTTGCAGGTAATCTCATTGTTGCGCAAAACTCATCGCTATCTAACTGAAAACCAAATTTATAAGGGGTTATAATTTATAATGCAATGTCCACTATCAGAAACTCTTTTCTTTTATATGCATCTATTCAAAGACCAAGTCAAAATCAACCATATGTGGTATTCGTAATAAAATCCTAAAATGTCTTGAAAGTCAGTTTTAGAAAGGGTTATAAATTCAAAAACTTAATGTTCACTATTGAAACTCTTTCTCTTAGATCCGATTATTAGTAGGTAACTTTTTTCTCTTAGATCGAAACAACAAAATCCGAGAAAATTACTTATAAGTTGTGATTCATGCTGAGGATCCGACAATTTCGAGGTTTTGAGTCTCGATCTCGTTTGCTTCGTGAGAGAGAATATGCTCGATCTCGCCGCCGTTTCCGTCGCTCAATCTCGTCGTTGTCGCTCGATCTCATCGAGTCACCATTGCTCGATGTCGAAGCTTTCTCTCTCAAGAGGAAGAGATGGAAAATTAGGTTAGAATTGTGATAGGGCTATTTTAGTCTTTTGCCTATTAATGATTTAGGTATTTCTGAAAAATTCAATTTGAATGTATATATGAAAAAGTGGTACAAATTTCATGGTATAAGGAAATTTTCATGTTTACCACATTATTGGTACCATTATTCATCTTTACCCTCATTAAAGAGACATTTTCGAAAATACATTCTTTATTAAGAGACAAAAAAAATCTTATATAATTAAAATTCTAAATTTCACACTGAAAAAATCATATCCCACCCCTCAACTCTAAACCCTAAGTCTTAGATTAATTAACCCTAAGGTTATAAGTATATTTTTTCTTCTTAAAAATGAGGATAAAAGTGATTAAGGTAAACATGAAAAGTGATATTTTAAACAATTTCCCATGGTATTATAATTGCAAATCTCCCTTTTTGAAACACTACCAACAAAATAATCATATATATATTTTTAACGTTGGTTGATATTCTATTATAAACTAAAAAATATTACGTACAGTTCTATAGCCTATCAGTTTTATGAAGATTTACGATGGATTAAACACTCTGAACGGTCTTATAATATCTAGCGTCTCACTGTACCATTTCCACCATCTTAAAGATCTCATATATTTTTTCTCTATTAATCTACATACAATAGAAACTATGTAAATTAATATTTGATAAATTAATAAACTCGTTAAATTAATAAATTTATTCGTTTCCGAGTTGGAACGGTTCAAAATTTGACACAAATACATAAAAATAATAAGATAATATTTTTTAGAAAATTCTATGTAAATATATAGTCCCATTTAAAGAGGAAATTTCAAGTTTACCACTTTGTTGTACCACTTTTCATTTTTACCTTCATTAAAGAGATATTTTCCAAAAATACCACTTTTTAAGAGGTAAATGTTTTAAATTAATTAGATTTCTAAATTTTCCATTCCTAAACACTACCCCCACCCTACACCACCCTTAAGTCTAATCCTAAGTATTAAATTAATTAACCCAAAGGTTATAAGTTTGTTTTTTCCTCTTAAAAAACAAGGGTAAAAGTGATTAAGCTATTTTTAAAAAATAGTACAAGGAAAGTGGTATTTTTGACAATTTTCCCCTGGGGGGATTTCAAGTTTACCACTTTGTTGTACCACTTTTCATTTTTTACCTTCATCAAAGAAATATTTATAAATTAAAAATTAATATATATATATATATATACGGTTTATATAAGTACAAGCAAAACATTTTACTATTTGTTTTATATTTTTACAATGAAGTTCCACTTTATTTTTTTCTTAACATTTCAATATATTTTGATAAGATTTAGGAAAATTCTATCAAAAACTACATTTAAATTTTATGAAAATAATTTTGTATACACCAAATAGTATAATAAAAATTGAATTTCTAAAACTTAATTAATACATATATGACAAAATCAATAAAATTTCATATTTTATAAAAAATAGATTATAGAAAACAGAAAAGTCTAAAAATGATTTTTTATTATAAATTAACAACTCTATTTTGATAGACTCAACATTATTAAAATTATAGAGTTTTTACTGTAACTAGATCCGAGCTCCGCCATACGGGCGGAAAAGGTTTAAATTTTA
>CAJHQP010005889.1:0-42334 GCA_905132765.1 Moricandia arvensis
ATGTTTTATTAGGAAGCAAAAGAAACTTGAACATAAACATACACACATGTAATGTCCTCAACCAAATGAAAACAAAAGTCATTTCAGTCCTCAAGCCTTTTTGTAGCAATGGCAATGTTTCTCGGTTCCCTCAACTATCGCCCAACAGACTGGAGGACTCCCCCATGGTGTCTTTGCAACATTTACAGCAATCAGCATCTGTACCTGTGTACGGAATAGCCCCACACTCCTGGTAGAAGACACGGCTAGGGCATATATCAAGACTGTTATTGACACAGTCAATAGCCTCGCTCTTGAGGATTCCTAGATGTTCACATGTTCATACAAGATTATCAATACACAAGATAGTGAAAAGAAACCTGAAAAATAGATACCAACAATTCTTTATATTAATACCGGTTGAAGCTATCACGAGGACAAGCAAGAGAACAATGAAGCTTGCAGAGTTGGTGTTCTTTGCCATTTCTTTTTCTTGCTTTGCTTTTTTCCAAAACTTGTTTTTTTATCTTCTTTCAGTTAAATTAAGACTTTGATGATACAACTCCATTGGTGTGGTGATCTATTTATAGTCAAAAACATGTTGGTTTGTTATACTTGTTTAATCCATCCTCTCTTCTTTCAGGTTTTTCAAGTTCATAATGTCGACACACATGTGCCTTGACGTCTTTTTCATGACATTTTTTTTTCAAGTTTCTCATTTTTATAATCTTGCATTTGACTTAAATAACCAACCAAAAGGAGTCATCTGTTGTAGCTCATTTTTGATGTTTTATATTTTTTTTTTCTTTGATTTGTTTAATATATTGTTGTTGACATGGAAAGAGTAAACACGAATCTTGGCGATTCTTTAATCCAAGAATGAAAACTATTTGGCTTAAATGAGTTCACTGATATACTTTAGGGTTTCATCTCCAGCTGCAATCATGGCGACATGCACTATCTCGATTCTTTTTGACTTTGAGCATATTCTATATCTGCGAGTATTATTAATAAATTTCCTAAAATGAGCTAAAATGAGATATCATATAAGAGCATATGTGATTTAATCTGTATATTGAAAATTCCTTTTTATGTTCGTATAACATTATTTATCTTTTGCTTCCCGATTTTCTAAACAAAAATTTCAAAAACAATAAAATGAAAATCGAAACACAAAATGAGGCAAGGCTTCCACACAATACAAAGAATCGCAGAGGAGCATATATATTGAGTTTGATTGTACTGATTGGTTTCCTGATCAGCTAGTCTATTAGCTGCATGGTTAATATGATCACTCCGCTTTTCCCATAAATAGTATACGAACGATTCAAGATGTGGTTAATTATGTGATTATGTGCAGTAAAACCATATTATATTCAAGCCAAGAAGAGTATCACAAATCTTCACCTAATGCAAAAATTGTTAAGTAATCCCTAAGCTATGAGGATCCAATGCGGAAACCAAAAATTTTACTGAAGTAATTGTCTTTATATACATGAAACAAATAATACTGTAACTTCCAAAAGACCATTATATAAAGGAACAAATAAGTAATTGTTTATGTTGATTTTATTATGTTTTTTTTTTTCAAAAATAAACAAAATGTTTATTGCCAACTTTTTTGTTTCCTCTTTTCTCATCCATTTAATTTTCGGTCTTTTTAAATATAAAAGCTCTTATTAAGTTGTCCACAACTCCAGCATACATTTTTTTTTTGGCATCACAACTCCAGCACATGTTAATCTAATGATATAATTATTAGATTTTCCTCTTTATTGTTAATTTGTGATAGGAAACCAGCTCATACTAGAGACTTTTAAGCAATAATTTCATGACATTTTCCATGAGTAAAATAAAATATGCTTTCCAATTTTCCATGCTAAAAAAAAATATATTTTTCTTTTTCTCTATTAATGATTATCATAATGCTGACAACAATATTTTAACAATTATAACTCAACATGATGTAAAATTATGAACAAAGCACATAATGTAAAACTGATATACTTTATAGTTTTTTAGTGACGAGAACACCCGAGTCACCTGTGTGATAGGCGGAAATACTTACCACTATACTACAAGGACTTTATTGTTTTCTTGCTTCACTTTAAACAAAGTAACGGACAATATCTTAGAGGCTTTGGGAAAGACGTGGAGATAGATAATAATTGGGATGATCAAAGCTCTGGATATCAAGAACATATATACTCTGCATATAACTTGTTCTATTCGGGTTAAGAAAAGTACCAGCTAATCAGTTATGTAAATGTGAAAGTTATATCATTGTAAGTGAAATTATAAGAATCTTTCACATATAGATGCGATAGGATGATTTTTTGCACTTTTATTAACAACTATTTTGTGCGCATCAAATCACTTCTTCACGCATAATTGGCATTTCGTATTATACTTTTTTCTCTAAACTGATATTCTCTTTTTTTTTTTGCATGTAATATGGTATCTGTTAGGAAATACGGGTCAAATTTCCTTGCGGAAAATCAGAATTTTCGGGAGCGGGAAGAGACACACAAAATTGTTAACGGAGTTCGGCCAATCGTGCCTACGTCTCCGGGACCTGCTACCGATCCTTTTTATTATCACCGGGAAATTTACAAAGACTCTCAACACACCCCGATCCCAAATACACTCAAGAAATTAATAATAATTTCTTAAAGAAAAAAAAACTTTTTTTTTTCTTTCTCACGTTCTCTCTCCCTTTCTCTTCTTCTTTCTTCTGTGTTTTTCTTAGTTTGGGATGGTTCTTCTCCTCACCATAAGCATAGTATTTATAGGAGATCATGAGGGTGGTAGATGGCTCACAATCTTTGAAAAATGAGCCAGCAAATTTGACTCGTGCACTCTTTTGTTGACATTATTGGAGCCAACATTTTTGACTTGTGCATTCTTGCCACCGTCCTTCACCAACCTTCAATTATCATGTGCTTTACAATCTCCCACTTGAAGACTGATTTCAATCTGTCTTCACACCTTGATCAATGTAGCAGGTCTTCTCAGCTTGTTACTCCAATAAGCCAACTGAGGTTTCACACAACCTCAGCTTCTCACACGGCACGACCTTTGTCAGCATGTCTGCCGGATTCTTACTTCCTGGGATCTTCTCAAGCACCAACACTTCATCTTCTAACGCTGATCTGATGAAATGATATCTCCGATGTATGTGCTTCGTCCGAGCGTGGTAAACCGGATTCTTTGCCAAATCGATGGCACTCTTACTATCACAATACAACACACTTTTCCCTTGGTCATGGTCCAGCTCTTGTAGAAAAGACTGTAACCATATCATCTCTTTTGTTGCCTCCGTAACCGCAACATACTCAGCTTCACAGCTTGATAGAGATACAATTTTCTGCAACTTTGAAACCCAACAAATTGCAGTACCACCAAAAGTGTAGACATATCCGGTTGTGCTCTTCGTGCTGTCAATGTCGCCTCCGTTGTCAGCATCAACATATCCTTGCAATCCCGTTTCAGACTTTGTGAAACATAGCGACAAACTTGGATTCCCTTTCAGATATCTGAAAATCCACTTCACAGCTTCCCAGTGTTCCTTTCCTGGATTGCTCATAAATCTGCTAACAACTCCCACTGCATGTGCAATGTCTGGCCTTGTACATATCATCGCGTACATCAGGCTCCCTATAGCAGAAGCATATGGAACTTTATGTCATCTCGTCTTCCGTCTTTGGAGACTGATCTCTAGATAACCGAAAATGACTTGCCAGCGGAGTATTGACTGGCTTTGCGTCATCCATGTTAAACCTCTTGAGGACTTTCTTCACATACTCCTCTTGGGATAGCTTAAGACTCTCCTTGCGTCTACTGATTCTCATCCCTAGAATCTGCCTTGCTTCTCCAAGGTCTTTCATCGCAAGCTCTTCCGAGAGTTTCGTCTTCAAGCTATTAATCTCATGCAAGTCCGCTCCCACGATCGACTCATCAACTTGCATAGCCTCCTCATAACATTCAGGCTCGCCTCTATCTGTGAGCAGAATGTAGTTAAGCGATGGAGAAAATCTTACAGGCTTTCTGACGACTCTACTTGACCGTCGTAACTCCGTCATAGGTGTATATGGGGCCACTTCAGAATCATCACTCTCTTCAGCCTCACCACTCTCGTCTTGAGAGATTTCTTCTTCTGCTGTTGGGGTATCCTGTGGCAACCCTGGTGTCAGGATATCATCTAAGTCAACAGCTCCAGGCTCTTTCCTCTCCGAGCCTTCTCTTAGCTTATCCTTGTACAATGCTTCTTCGTTGAACACAACATTCTTGCTGCGGATGATCTTCCGATTTTCATCATCCCAAAACCGGTAACCAAACTCCGTGTCACCATAACCGATGAAGTAACACTTCTTAGACTTCGAGTCAAGTTTACTTCTTGCAGCATCGTCAATGTGAACATAAGCTAAGCATCCAAACACCTTTAGATAAGAAAGGTTTACTTTCTTTCCACTCCAAGCTTCTTCAGGGATCTTGAATCCCAACGGCACCGACGGTCCTCTATTTATTAAGAAAGTTGCGGTACTGATTGCATCTGCCCAAAACGTCTTAGGCAATCCACAGTGCAATCTCATGCTCCTTGCACGCTCATTCAAGGTCCGGTTCATCCTTTCAGCTATTCCATTCTGTTGAGGTGTTCCAGGAATAGTCTTCTCCATCTTGATACCGCCATCAGCGCAATATCTCTTGAACTCGTCGCTGATATATTCACCACCATTATCAGACCTTAGACACTTCAACTTGAGATTCGTCTCAATCTCAACCATGGCTTTCCATCTTTTGAAAACCGAGAACACTTCAGACTTGTTCTTCATGAAGTAGACCCACACCTTCCTTGTGGAGTCATCAATAAAGGTCACATAGTAGTACGAACCTCCCAGCGATGCAACAGGAGCGGGTCCCCACACGTCAGTGTGCACCAACTCTAACTTCTCAGACTTTGGCTCTCTTCCTCCTTTCAAGAAACTAACTCGTTTCTGCTTTCCAAGGACACAACTTTCGCACATCTGATGATCCACCGTCTTCAGATCTGGAAGAGCACCATTTGCCACCATGAGTTTCATCCCCTTCTCACTCATGTGCCCTAATCTGCAATGCCACAACTTGGTTTGTTTGGCATCCTCGACAACAGCAACAGTGTCTTGATAGCTCGTCGTCATATAGAGAGTGCCTCTTTTATGACCTCTAGCAACCACCATGGAACCTTTCTTGACTCTCCAGGCTCCACCACCAAAGTTGACATCGTGCCCCGTGTCATCAAGTTGACCTACCGAGATTAGATTTCTCATCAACTTTGGCACATGTCTGACCTTCGTAATCTTCCACACCCGTCCATCTGACATCTTCAAATTGATATCTCCAATACCAACTATGTCCAAAGGTAATCCATCAGCGAGATATACCTTTCCGTAATTTCCCGCAACATAATTCTCCATAATGTTATGGTGCGGCGTCGTGTGGAATGACGCTCCTGAGTCAAGAACCCATGAATCAATAGGGCTATCAACGTAGAAGATTGACGCCTTGGTGGTATTTGCAGCTGCATCACGAGCTTCACTTTTCCTCGGGGAATCAACAGACACTACCAATGCATCAGTGATTTCACGTGTCACTGCATTGGCTCCGCCTCTAGTGTTGTCTTCCTTCTTCGGTGGTGCCCGGCAATTCTTCTTAATATGGCCTGTCTTTCCACAATTCCAGCACTCCGGAGGCTGTCTGAATTTGGACTGACCCCATCCATTCCTTGACTTCGATCTGCCTTTACTCCGGTTACTTCTGTCTTGGTTTCTACCTCTGTTTTCCACATTGAAAGCAGAGCTCGTTGATGCTTCCCCGGAGTCTATCCTTCGAACTTCCTCAGCAAGGATACGATCTCTAACATCATTAAATTTAAGTTTCTGAGTGCCGACAGAATTACTAACCGCTGCCCTCATCGGCTCCCAACTATTTGGCAGAGATGCCAACAGGATCAATGCGCGCACTTCATCATCAAACTCGATTTCAACGGATGACAGTTGGTTGACAATCGTGTTGAACTCGTTCACATGTGCGGCAACCAGGCCACCTTCTTCCATCTTCAAATGAAAGAGCTTCTTCATGAGAAATACCTTATTATTTGCTGAAGGTTTCTCATACATATCCGAGAGAACTTTCATGAGCCCTTCCGTGGTCTTCTCCTTCGCAACGTTGTGAGCAACGTTCTTCGACAGTGTTAGCCTTATAACACCCAGAACTTGTCTGTCAAGGAGCTCCCACTCATCCTGATCCATCTTCTCAGGCTTCTTGCTCAGCGGTTGATGGAGCTTCTTTCCGTACAGATAATCTTCAATCTGCATTCTCCAAAATGCATAGTCTGTACCATCAAATTTTCCGATACCGTGTGCCGAACCATCTTCGCCTCCCATCGTTTCTGAAACCACCGTGTTTAAAACACCTCCGTCGATGAACCGATGTTACCGACAAAATTCACTATTCACGAAATCACTATTCACGTAAATAGTAACCCGGCAAATTTTTGACCGATCCCCGTAACTCAAGCTCTGATACCAGTTGTTAGGAAATACGGGTCAAATTTCCTTGCGGAAAATCAGAATTTTCGGGAGCGGGAAGAGACACACAAAATTGTTAACGGAGTTCGGCCAATCGTGCCTACGTCTCCGGGACCTGCTACCGATCCTTTTTATTATCACCGGGAAATTTACAAAGACTCTCAACACACCCCGATCCCAAATACACTCAAGAAATTAATAATAATTTCTTAAAGAAAAAAAAACTTTTTTTTTCTTTCTCACGTTCTCTCTCCCTTTCTCTTCTTCTTTCTTCTGTGTTTTACTTAGTTTGGGATGGTTCTTCTCCTCACCATAAGCATAGTATTTATAGGAGATCATGAGGGTGGTAGATGGCTCACAATCTTTGAAAAATGAGCCAGCAAATTTGACTCGTGCACTCTTTTGTTGACATTATTGGAGCCAACATTTTTGACTTGTGCATTCTTGCCACCGTCCTTCACCAACCTTCAATTATCACGTGCTTTACAGTATCGATATCAATTTAATATTTTTTCTAAACTGACATTCTCATAGTTTCTTTTGGATGTAATTTTAAAGTTCTCAATGAAAATGTAATCAAAGACAACACGAGTTTAGTATTCATAGTGAAACAACAATGCACACAACATGATCGCATACACTTGAGGGCAAAGAATGATAAGCTTTGCCCTTGATGTTTTATTTGGAAGCAAAAGAAACTTGAACATAAACATACACACAAGTCATGTCCTCACACCGAATGAAAACAAAAGTCATTTCAGTCCTCAAGCCTTTTTGTAGCAATGGCAATGTTTCTCGGTTCCCTCAACTATCGCCCAACAGACTGGAGGACTCCCCCATGTGTCTTTGCAACATTTACAGCACTCAGCATCTGTACCTGTGTACGGAATAGCCCCACACTCCTGGTAGAAGACACGGCTAGGGCATATATCAAGACTGTTATTGACACAGTCAATAGCCTCGCTCTTGAGGATTCCTAGATATTCACATGTTCATACAAGATTATCAATACACAAGATAATGAAAAGAAACCTGAAAAGTTATAATAGGTATCAACAATTCTTTATATTAATACCGGTTGAAGCTATCACGAGGACAAACAAGAGAATGGTAAAGCTGACAGAGTTGGTGTTCTTTGACATTTTTGCTTTGCTTTTTTCCAAAACTTGTTTTTATCTTCTTTTCAGTAAACTTAAGACTTTGATGACACAATTCCATTGGTGTGGTGATCTATTTATAGTCAAAAATCTTGTTGGTTTTTAATACTTTTTTAATCCATCCTCTCTTCTTTCAGGTTTTTCAAGTTTATTATGTCGACACCAATGTGCGTTGACGCCTTTTTCATGACATTTTGTTTTTTTAACTTTATCAATTTTATAATCTTGCATTTGACTTAAATAACCAACCAAAAGGAGTCATCTGTTGTAACTCATTTTTTTATGTTTTAGATTTTTTTTCTTTGATTTGTTTAATGTATTGTTGTTGTCATGGAAAAAGTAAACACGAATCTTGGCAATTCTTTAATACAAGAATGAAAACGATTTGGCTTAAATTAGTTCAGTGATATACTTTAGGGTTTCATCTTCTGCAGCAATTGTGGCGACATGCACTATCTCGATTATTTTTGACTTTTGAGCTAGCATATTCTATATCAGCGAGTATTACTAATAAATTTCCTAAAAATGAGGTATCATATAAGAGAATATGTGAGTTAATGTGTAGATTTTTAATTCTTTTATTTTATGTTTGTATAACATTGTTTATCTTTTGTTTCCCAATTTTCTCCAAAAAAATTCATAAAACAATAAAATGAAAAACTAAACATAAACTGAAGCAAGGCTTCCACCCAATACAAAGAAGACAATTTGATTATGTTATTCGTTTGATTGCACTAATCCGTTTCCTGATCAGCTAGTTGTTTAGCTGCATGACCTAACTAGGTCGATGCATGGCCAATATGATCACTCCGCTTTTCCCATAGATTGTATACGAACGATTCAAGTGCCAAACATAATGAGTTTGAATTGAGTTTTTCCCTACGAACGATTCAAGAGGTGGTTAATGATGAAGTCCCAAAAAGGTGCTAAACGACTTTGTTGTTTTCTTACTTCACTTCAAATAAAGTAGACAATATCTTAGAGGCTTTGGGAAAGACGTGGAGATAGATAATAATCCGGATGATCAAAGCTCTGGATATCAAGAACATGTATACTTCTGCATATAAATTATTTTATTCGGGTTAAGAAAAGTACCAGCTAATCAGTCATAGATGCGATAGGGAGATTAGTTTGCATTTTTGTTAGCAACTATTGCTAGCGTAACGTATATTGTCATTAATCTCCGAGCGGCAAACCTAATCACTAAAAAATCTACGTACATGGGCTTTCATAGAGGATTTGCAACATTTTTGTGCTCACGGGATTTCTTTTTTCTAAACTGATATTCTCATATTCTTTTGTTGCATGTAATATGGGATCATTATCAATTTAATATTTTTTTCTAAACTGACATTCTCATAGTTTCTTTTGGTTGTAATTTGAAAGCTATCAATGAAAATACATGTAATCAAAATACAACACGAGTTTAGTATTCATAGTAAAACAACAATGCACACAACATGATCAAATACACTTGAGGGCAAAGAGTGATAAGCTTTGCCCTTGATGTTTTATTAGGAAGCAAAAGAAACTTGAACATAAACATACACACATGTAATGTCCTCACACCGAATGAAAACAAAAGTCATTTCAGTCCTCAAGCCTTTTTGTAGCAATGGCAATGTTTCTCGGTTCCCTCAACTATCGCCCAACAGACTGGAGGACTCCCCCATGTGTCTTTGCAACTGTGAGACCCGCATCTCACGTAATAATATAATAATAATATTAATTGTCTGAAATATCATCTTAATAATTATACATAAAAAAATCCAAATTGCATAAATCCAAATTATACATAAACTCGAATAAAGTCGATAGTATTATAAAATAAGTCTGAAAAACAGCGTAGAAAACAGTCCCAAAAGCACCCGCCGATATGATCAACCTTGATCGTCAGTATCACCTGAAAGGGGAAAAGAAAGGAGGGGTGAGCAACAAGGGAGTCACTCAGTGAGGTATGGGATGCTAGACACGCAAACCACTGACTTGGGTAAAAGAACTCCCACTATGGAAGTTTAGCACTAACATGAACAAACACGATGTCTAAGACATCACACGAAACAACCAATGCTATGATAGCACATAGATAAGCCATACGCCCCGCATTCTCCTCTACGGATATACCTCAAATACCTCTATATGCGTCGATAACCCAGACATCTCTGGACCCCCGCACTCGTACCATATGCGTCAAATGCAAACGTCTCTGCATGGCGCTCCAAACAAATATGCGTCGATAGCCCAAACGTCTTTGGACCCCCGCCCCTCAATATGCGTCGATAGCCCGGATGTCTCCGAACCCCCGCCCACTGATATGCGTCGATAGTGCAGAATTACGTCTCTGCACCCCCGCCCACCGATATGCGGCGATAGTACAGAATTACGTCTCTGTACTCCGCCCTCATCACATAGTCCCTACTAATATATCTCTAAATACGTATATATATATGTACCATCGCTTAACATCACCCAATCATATCAATAGTTGAATCCTCTAGACCCCTAGTTCCGGTTCGCAATGAATGAACTAACTACCACGCAAGACTCGATTTCAATCAGACGGAACATGTTTCGAAACTAAACGACCATAGGAAGAATTCTAATACTGGTTCGGGATTTACGGAATAGACCCTCACCTTAGCTATATGGGAAAGTGGTACTTGTGGACTCCTGGGGCTCAAACAGACTCCAAATCTGAAATCAGGGCGAAAAATCGTGTCAGAACGCCTTTCGAACGGGTCAAAACGGACAAACGGTCAAAAGTCAACGCGGCAGTCAAAGTCAACGGCGGCGCGTGTGGTCCACGCGCGGCGGCGAGTGAGATTGGCGGCGGCGCGTGTGATCCACGCGCGCCGGCGAGTGGGCTCCGGCGCCGGCGCGTGAGATCCACGCGCGCGCAGAGCGGCGGCGCGTGAGATCCACGCGCCTGCCGGCGAAACTTCCGGCGGCGAGTGTGGGCCACCCCGGTGTCCGATCGGGGCGATTCTGGTGTCTACGGACTCGTCTCGACGAGAGGAACACAGTGATGGTCTCAGAATTTCGAGAAACTCAACGGTTTAAGAGATATGGTCGATTTACTAAACGAATGAAACTAAACTTAAAGGAAAGGCGGTTTCCGGCAATACCTTCGGTTGCGAACGGTGATGACTCTAGTGGCTTGGTCTTGGCGATGGTGGCTCCGGCGACGGGTGACTGTAGCTCCGGTGAGACCTCCCTTCTCTCTCTCTCTTCTCTCTTCCTTTCTCTCTCTTCTTCTCTCTCTCTCTTCTTCTCTTTTCTTGCAAAATGAGGAAATAAGGGTGAGTTTGTGGATTTATAGAGAAATCCCGAGAGTTTTCCCGAAACTTACGGGATTTACCGGACCGGGTCGTTACAATTCTCCCCCACTAATAAAGAATTCGACCCCGAATTCTGCTCCTGAACTGGTTGCTCAACGTCGTCCTGAAAAAGCTCTGGGTAGTCCATCCTCATCTCAGTCTCAGACTCCCAAGTATCCTCCGAGATCCCATCTCTCTCCCAACGGACTCTGACCAAACTAGTCATCATTCCCTGAACTGCTCTGACTTGCCGATCCAAAATCTCAACTGGTCGAGCCTCTGCCGAAAGATCTCTACCAATGTCACTCGGCGGCTGCTGCAAAATAAGCTCTGGCTCTCTCACCACTTTCCTCAATACTGATACATGAAACACGTCATGAAAGCTTGACAACTCCGCTGATAGTCGCAACCTATAGGCCACTGCTCCAATCCGCTCCACAATCGGGTACGGTCCCATGTATCTAGGCTTCAGCTTCTTTAGTTTCCGTGTCTTAGATCCTCCCTGAAATGTCCTCATTTTCAGGTACACTAAGTCACCCACCTGAAACTCCAAATCCTTTCGACGCTTATCGGCATAACTCTTCTGACGATCGTGGGCTTCCTTAAGCCGAGTCTTGAGCATCTCTACCTGCTCCACTGTCTCTCGAACCATTTCAGGTTCAATATCTCGTAGCTCCCCCACTTCGGTCCAACAAAGTGGTGTGCGACAAGGCCTGCCGTAAAGAGCCTCATACGGTGCCATCGCAATGCTCGAATGGTAGCTGTTGTTGTAGGCGAACTCTGCCAACGGTAGATACTTTCCCCAGCTTCCTTCCCAATCCAAAACACATGCCCTGAGCATATCCTCCAAAGTCTGAATAGTCCTCTCTGACTGTCCATCTGTCTGCGGATGATAAGCTGTACTCATATGGACCTTTGTCCCAAGCGCCTTCTGGAAGGCTCCCCAAAATGTAGACGTGAACTTTGTGTCCCGGTCTGACACAATGCTAGCAGGAACTCCATGCAATCTCACAATCTCTTTGATGTAGATCTGTGCCAACTGATCGGCTCCATCTGTTTTCTTGATTGCTAAGAAATGAGCAGACTTGGTGAGTCTATCCACAATTACCCAAATTGCATTCTTTCCACCAGTGGTTGTCGGAAGTCCAGTCACAAAATCCATAGTCACCATGTCCCATTTCCACTCTGGTAAGGGCAGGTTCTGCAATAACCCACTAGGTACCTGATGCTCAGCCTTAACCATCTGACATGTCTGACACTGCGATACAAAGGTAGCAACGTCTCTCTTCATACCAGGCCAATGATAATAGCGCTTCAGATCCCTGTACATCTTAGTGTTTCCCGGATGGATAGAAAAATGCGAGTGGTGTGCTAGCTGCAAAATTTCCTTCCGTAATGACTTATCGTCCGGCACACAAACTCGGTTTCGGTACATGTACATCCCACTCGAGGCTGTATGGTATCCAATACTCTCGATCTCCAGTTGCTTAACCAAAGCCGCATCACTATCCTGAGCTCTGCGGATCCTCCATAATAAATCTGCTTGCTCTACGGCCTCAATACCAGCCGTCTCCCTCTCTACAGTAACTGCACACAGTCTGAGACTAGCAAGCATCCCCGTCAACTCCTGAACCTCTTTGGTTCCTGAAACATCGCTCCTTCGCCTACTTAAGGCATCTGCTACCTGGTTGGCCTTGCCTGGATGATAGGAAACATCCAAGTTGTAATCTGCTAACAACTTTATCCATCTACGCTGCCTCAAATTCAGGTCCGTCTGCGTAAAAATGTATTTCAGACTCTGGTGGTCTGTGAGAATATGCACCTTCTCTCCATACAAATACGATCTCCAAATCTTCAACGCAAACACATCTGCTGCCAACTCCAAGTCGTGAGTGAGGTAATTAACCTCGTGAGGTCTCAACTGGCGCGATGCATATGAAATGACATGACCCTCCTGCATCAATACACACCCTAGACCAATACCTGATGCATCCGTATAAACCTCATATGGTACCTCGGGTCTAGGTAGAACCAAAACTGGTGCTTCCGTCAGCTGCCGCTTCAGCTCTGCGAAACTCTTCGAACAAGCATTTGTCCAAACAAACTTGACGTCCTTGCCAGTTAGCTGCGTCATCGGCTTGGCGATACTGGCGAAACCTTTGACAAACTTCCGGTAATAGCCCGCCAAACCCAAAAAGCTGCGGATCTCAGTAGCACTCCTAGGTGTAGGCCACTCTGTTATTGCATTAATCTTCTCCGGATCTACTGCAACTCCTGCCTCAGAGACGACGTGACCCAAAAATCCAATCCTTCGCTGCCAGAAGCTACACTTACTCAGTTTAGCGAACAACTGATGCTCTCTAAGCTTACACAACACAATCCGCAAATGATCTGCATGTTCCTCTCTGCTCCGAGAATAAATCAAGATGTCGTCGATGAAGACAATCACGCACTTGTCTAGGTGTTCGCGAAACACGTCGTTCATTAGCTTCATAAACGCTGCCGGTGCGTTAGTCAATCCAAATGGCATCACCACAAACTCATAATGTCCATATCGTGTACGAAAGGCCGTCTTTCGCACATCTTCCTCAGCTATAGCAATCTGGTGATACCCCGATGCCAAGTCGATCTTGGAAAACCATGAAGCTCCCTGCAACTGATCCAATAACTCATCGATACGCGGTAGTGGATACTTGTTCTTGATGGTCACTTTGTTCAAGCCTCTATAATCGATGCAAAGTCTGAAACTTCCATCCTTCTTTTTCACAAATAATACTGGTGCTCCCCAAGGTGAAGTACTTGGTCTGACAAAACCTTTATCGAGTAGTTCCTCCAGCTGTTTTTTCAACTCTGCCATTTCTGCTGGTGCTAAGCGGTATGGGGCTCGTGAAATCGGCGCTGTCCCGGGTTCCAACTCAATCGTGAGTACATCTCCTCTAGCTGGTGGTGGTCCTTTTAAGGACTCGAATACATCCTCGTACTCTGCAACCACTGGAACATTCCGTAGCTCCTGATTTTCATCTTCAGTAGTCATCGAAATGGTTGCTAAAAATCCTTCTGCTCCTCTCTCCAGTAGCTCCTCCGCACGTAACATAGAGACTATAGAAACTCCCAGATGTGTCTGAACTCCTTGAAATGTAATCCTTCCATCTGCTTGAGGAATGTGAACTTTTGCCCTTGGGCAATCTAGCACTACTCGATGTCGTGATAACCAATCCATCCCAAGGATAACATCATAGTAGCTTAGCTCCATCTCCAACAAACTCGATCCCTCCAAGTGTAACTGGTACACCACGATGAACGCCAACGGTTCCCAATCTCTCTGCGCCAGCGGTCTGAATTTGCTTAGTCTTTGGCTTAAAGACACCTCGAAAAGACCAAGATCTAGCCAAACGCGGGTTCACAAAGCTGTGCGATGCTCCCGTGTCAAATAACGTGTGCGCTAACTCTCCTTCAACCAGAACTGATTAACTTCTATTGTAACTGAATACCAACATTATTCAAGGAATAATACTCACGGAAAGGTGCTATTTTTTTTTTTTTTTTTTTTTTTTTTTAAAATACCCAAATTCCCAAAAACATTTTTGAAAATCTTATTAAAAATCGATGTAACCGGGTCTCCACGAATCGCCATCCCGGGTCGGAGCCGGGACAGAACCCGCTCTGATACCAAATTGTGAGACCCGCATCTCACGTAATAATATAATAATAATATTAATTGTCTGAAATATCATCTTAATAATTATACATAAAAAAAATCCAAATTGCATAAATCCAAATTATACATAAACTCGAATAAAGTCGATAGTATTATAAAATAAGTCTGAAAAACAGCGTAGAAAACAGTCCCAAAAGCACCCGCCGATATGATCAACCTTGATCGTCAGTATCACCTGAAAGGGGAAAAGAAAGGAGGGGTGAGCAACAGGGGAGTCACTCAGTGAGGTATGGGATGCTAGACACGCAAACCACTGACTTGGGTAAAAGAACTCCCACTATGGAAGTTTAGCACTAACATGAACAAACACGATGTCTAAGACATCACACGAAACAACCAATGCTATGATAGCACATAGATAAGCCATACGCCCCGCATTCTCCTCTACGGATATACCTCAAATACCTCTATATGCGTCGATAACCCAGACATCTCTGGACCCCCGCACTCGTACCATATGCGTCAAATGCAAACGTCTCTGCATGGCGCTCCAAACAAATATGCGTCGATAGCCCAAACGTCTTTGGACCCCCGCCCCTCAATATGCGTCGATAGCCCGGATGTCTCCGAACCCCCGCCCACTGATATGCGTCGATAGTGCAGAATTACGTCTCTGCACCCCCGCCCACCGATATGCGGCGATAGTACAGAATTACGTCTCTGTACTCCGCCCTCATCACATAGTCCCTACTAATATATCTCTAAATACGTATATATATATATGTACCATCGCTTAACATCACCCAATCATATCAATAGTTGAATCCTCTAGACCCCTAGTTCCGGTTCGCAATGAATGAACTAACTACCACGCAAGACTCGATTTCAATCAGACGGAACATGTTTCGAAACTAAACGACCATAGGAAGAATTCTAATACTGGTTCGGGATTTACGGAATAGACCCTCACCTTAGCTATATGGGAAAGTGGTACTTGTGGACTCCTGGGGCTCAAACAGACTCCAAATCTGAAATCAGGGCGAAAAATCGTGTCAGAACGCCTTTCGAACGGGTCAAAACGGACAAACGGTCAAAAGTCAACGCGGCAGTCAAAGTCAACGGCGGCGCGTGTGGTCCACGCGCGGCGGCGAGTGAGATTTGGCGGCGGCGCGTGTGATCCACGCGCGCCGGCGAGTGGGCTCCGGCGCCGGCGCGTGAGATCCACGCGCGCGCAGAGCGGCGGCGCGTGAGATCCACGCGCCTGCCGGCGAAACTTCCGGCGGCGAGTGTGGGCCACCCCGGTGTCCGATCGGGGCGATTCTGGTGTCTACGGACTCGTCTCGACGAGAGGAACACAGTGATGGTCTCAGAATTTCGAGAAACTCAACGGTTTAAGAGATATGGTCGATTTACTAAACGAATGAAACTAAACTTAAAGGAAAGGCGGTTTCCGGCAATACCTTCGGTTGCGAACGGTGATGACTCTAGTGGCTTGGTCTTGGCGATGGTGGCTCCGGCGACGGGTGACTGTAGCTCCGGTGAGACCTCCCTTCTCTCTCTCTTCTCTCTTCCTTTCTCTCTCTTCTTCTCTCTCTCTCTTCTTCTCTTTTCTTGCAAAATGAGGAAATAAGGGTGAGTTTGTGGATTTATAGAGAAATCCCGAGAGTTTTCCCGAAACTTACGGGATTTACCGGACCGGGTCGTTACAGCAACATTTACAGCAATCAGCATCTGTACCTGTGTACGGAACAGCCCCACACTCCTGGTAGAAGACACGGCTAGGGCATATATCAAGACTGTTATTGACACAGTCAATAGCCTCGCTCTTGAGGATTCCTAGATGTTCACATGTTCATACAAGATTATCAATACACAAGATAGTGAAAAGAAACCTGAAAAGTGATAATATATATCATCTTTTTTTTTATATATTAATACCGGTTGAAGCTATCACGAGGACAAGCATGAGAACGATGAAGCTTCCAGAGTTGGTGTTCTTTGCCATTTCTTTTTCTTGCTTTGCTTTTTTCCAAAACTTGTTTTTTATCTTTTTTCAGTTAACTTAAGACTTTGATGATACAACTCCATTGGTGTGGTGATCTATTTATAGTCAAAAACTTGTAGGTTTGTTATGTTTGTTTAATCCATCCTCTCTTCTTTCAGGT
Source organism: Moricandia arvensis (assembly GCA_905132765.1). NCBI lineage: Eukaryota > Viridiplantae > Streptophyta > Magnoliopsida > Brassicales > Brassicaceae > Moricandia > Moricandia arvensis. The sequence goes on from CAJHQP010005889.1 coordinate 16,843, forward strand.
TTTTCAAATTCATAATGTCGACACAAATGTGTGTTGCCGTCTTTTTCATGACATTTTGTTTTTTCAACTCAATCATTTTTTTAATCATGCATTTGACTTAAATAATCAACCAAAAGGAATGTGTTGTAACCCATCTTTGATGTATTATATTTTTCTTTAATTTGTCTTATATATTGTTGTTGTCATTGAAAGAGTAAACACGAATCTAGGCGATTCTTTAATCCAAGAGCGAAAATGATTTGGCTTAAATGACTCCATTAATATACTTGGAGTTTCATCTTCTGCAGAAATAATGGCAACACTATCTCGATTTCCTTTTTTATGTTTGTGTAACAATATTTATCTTTTTTTTTGGTTTCTAATAAAATTTGAGAAACAATATAGTGCAAAACGAAATATAAATTAAATCTAAGTGGAGGTTATTGGTTCTTGTATTTTAATGGATTTGGAAATTCAAATTAAATCAAGTGTTATTGATTCTATGATTTTAAAAATCATATTAAAATTAGGTGTTATTGGTTTCATGATTTATAAATTTTAATTTAAATCAGGTGTTATTCAATCATTCGGATTTAGTAATTGATTTGATTTCATAATAGATTTGAATAGATTTCTTTGTTAAAAATACAAAAATACAAATCTGAGAGAAAATCTCTGAATTTGTAAATATTAATTAAAATTAATATGTTAGATTTAAAAATCAATATATTTTACATTCATTAACAAATATTAAATGAATTTCTAAATACATTAAAATACATAAACCAATAAGCCCTTCTAAGCTTATAGACAATACAAAGAAGTAACTTTGATCTTTATATTCGACCCTGAATCGACTGATGAGCAAATATTGAGTCTGGTTGCACTAATTCATTTCGTGATCAGGTAGTCGATTGGCTGCATGCTTGACTGACTAGGTCGATGAATGGTGAATATGATCACTCTGCTTCTTTGAGTGCCAAACACATTAGTATGAATTGAATTTTGTCGAATGAACGACTCAAGAGGTGGTTAATGGTAACATCCTAAAAAGATGTTAAATAGTTTTTCATGATATTTTCATTAACAATTGATTAGGAGGTAAAACCTAATCACTCGAACACGTGCGTACGTTGGTTTTTATATAGTATTTTCATGTCGCACCAAATTACTTTGTAACGTTCTAAATACCTCCACTTGGCTATACGCTCGTTTTAGCTCGAAGTAATTTCAAGAGTGTTTTGTAGATTATTTAGTTCACACAGAATTTCACAAATGGTGCATGAATTGATCCTTCCATGGTCTTATCGTGGTACTCGGAATTTGCTACGGCTCGTCTCAATAAGGAGTGAATATAAACAGTCAGCAAAGGAAAGAGATATCTTGACTCCAAGTATCGTTTACAAAAATATTTGCTACCGTCTCCCATTTTATCTACTTAATCTTTCATATCAATTCAGTTTTCAGGTTTCCTACACCTAGTTGGGAAATAGAATTTGCAATACATGAAATTATGGAACATCAAACATGAGCATACACTTTAGGGCAAAGATTGATAAGCTTTGCCCTTGATGTTTTATTTGGAAGCAAAACAAAATTGAACATAAACATACACACAAGTCATGTCCTCACACCGAATGAAAACAAAAGTCACTTCAGTCCTCAAGCCTTTTTGTAGCAATGGCAATGTTTCTCGGTTCCCTCAACTATCGCCCAACAGACTGGAGGACTCCCCCATGTGTCTTTGCAACATTGACAGCAATCAGCATCTGTACCTGTGTACGGAATAGCCCCACACTCCTGGTAGAAGACACGGCTAGGGCATAAATCAAGACTGTTATTGACACAGTCAATAGCCTCGCTCTTGAGGATTCCTAGATGTTCACATGTTCATACAAGATTATCAATACACAAGATAATGAAAAGAAACCTGAAAAGTTATAATAGATATCAGTTATTTTTTATATTAATACCGGTTGAAGCTATCACGAGGACAAGCAAGAGAACGATGAAGCTTGCAGAGATGGTGTTCTTTGCCATTTCTTTTTCTTGCTTTGCTTTTTTCCAAAACTTGTTTTTTATCTTTTTTCAGTTAACTTAAGACTTTGATGATACAACTACATTGGTGTGGTGATCTATTTATAGTAAAAAACTTGTAGGTTTGTTATATTTGTTTAATCCATCCTCTCTTCATTCAGGTTTTACAAGTTCATAATGTCGACACAAATGTGCGTTGACGTCTTTTCATGACATTTTTGTTTTTCAAGTTTATCATTTTTATAATCTTGGATTTGACTTGAATAACCAACCAAAAGGAGTCATCTGTTGTAACTCATTTTTGATGTTTTAGATTTTTTTTCTTTGATTTGTTTAATATATTGTTGTTAACATGGAAAGAGTAAACACGAATCTTGGCGACTTTTTTAATCCAAGAATGAAAACGATTTGGCGTTAATGAGTTCATTGATATACTTTAGGGTTTCATCTCCAGCTGCAATCATGGCGACATGCACTATCTTGATTCTTTTTTGACTTTTGAGCATATTCTATATCTGCGAGTATTACTAATAAATTTCCTAAAAATGAGCTAAAATGAGATATCATATAAGAGCATATGTGAGTTAATCTGTATACTGAAAATTCCTTTTTATGTTCGTATAACATTATTTATGTTTTGATTGTACTGATTCGTTTCCTGACCAGCTATTCTATTAGCTGCATGGTTAATATGATCACTCCGCTTTTCCCATAAATAGTATACGAACGATTGAAGATGTGGTTAATTATGTGATTATGTGCAGTAAAACCATATTATATTCAAGCCAAGAAGGGTATCACAAATCTTCACCTAATGCAAAAATTGTTAAGTAATCCCTAAGCTATGAGGATGCAATGCGGAAACCAAAAAAAATATTACTGAAGTAATTGTCTTTATATACATGAAACAAACAATATTGTAACTTCTAACACATCGTTTTATAAAGGAACAAATAAGTAATTGTTTATTGTTGATTTTATTATGTTTTTCAAAAATAAACAAAATGTCTTTTGCCAACTTTGTTGTTTCCTCTTTTCTCGTCCATTTAATTTTCCTGTCTTTTTAAAATATAAACTAGATTTTAACCCGCACGTCCGTGGGATATTTTTCTATTTTATAAATGTATTTGATATTACTACAAATATTTTAATTATATAATTTTTAATTTAGTGCTATCCATTGTGTAACACTATAATTTTTTTTATATTTCTTCCGCAAAATTATTAATATATAATGATTTGTTTAAAACATTTTAATTTATTATTAATTTTTATTTACTTACTAATATATTTTCGAGTTGAAATACAATAAAATAACCACATGAAATAATCAAATAAAGAATTTTTTCAAAATATGTTTTTTCTTTAATTTATACATTTTGCATATAATATATTTTAAATTTTATTTATTTATATTACTTAAAAGAAATCTATTTAATATGTATAAGAAAATATACTTTAACATATATCATTTTAATGTTTTACGGAATTTATAAGTAAAAACACTGTTTTGTTTAAATAATATAGACCTATTTTTAGAAAATTTTATACATAGTAGTATCTATCATATTATTTTATTAAAAATTAATTTTGAATTTTTTTGTTACTACATCTAATCTATTATTTTATACATAAGATATTTGAATTTTAGTACTATTTAAAAGAAAATTCCCAACATATTAAAATTAAAAAAGAAATTAAAATTAAAATTTGATTTGTCATTAAAATTTTAAGTGAGTTGCTAAAATACCATAGTTTTCTATTGACATTTTAAAAAAAAATAGTATATGAATTAAAGTTTATTATATATTATTATATTTTTGTATACAAACATTTTAAAACAATATATTATTGAAAGTTTCAATATAAATAAAAAATTGTAAGTTTAACATATGTTAATACATTTATTTTGTATAAAGCTATTATACAGTTTATGAATTTTAGCCTATTTTAATGAATGATGATTTATTTAAATGAAAAACTTTAGAATTTAAAATTTGTTAATTTACCTATTTAATATAATTTTATCATATTTAATTCATGTAACACTTCTATTTTCATATAATCCAGAGTTTATTTATAGAATTTATAAAAAATAGTAGAATTTTTATTTTCTTGTTTATAATAAAATTTTAGTTAACATTAATTTACAATAATATTATATAACTAATAGCAAAATTTATTAATGTATTATTTTATAAAAATATTTAAATTTTTAAGTAAGATTTTGTTAGATTCTTTCTCAACAAATTTTGTTATAATTGAAAAATAAAATTCAAATATTTAGTTGGTTTATTATTAATGTAAATAATCAAATATGTCATATTAACTAATTTTTGAAATGGTCTAATTACTATTTTTTAATAGTAGATAAATTTTTAAAAAATTTTAATTTACTTATTTAATATAATTTTACCATATTTAACTAATGTAACACTGCTATTTTTATATAATAGAGAATATATTTATAGAATTTATGAAAAATAGTGTAGAATTTTATTTTTCTGTTTTATAATAAAAACTTAGTTAAATTGATTTATAATAATATTATATTACTAATCACAAAATTTATTAAAGTATAATTTTATAAAAATATTTATAATTTTATAAAAATATTTAAATTTTTAAGTAAAATTTTGTTAGATTCTTTCTCAACAGATTTTGTTATAATTAAAAAAATAAAAATTCTAGTTGGTTTATTATTAATGTACCAAATTTATATACCCAAAATATTGGATAGGTGTTGCACACGTTTTAGAAGGATTGAAAAATTCTGTTATCAAATTATAAATATGGTATAATGAGTTGATAAATATTCTGAAAAAATTGGTTCCTAATTGATTGAATATCAAAATCGTGATTATTTAAAAAATCTATTATATCTAATATCTAATATATTTAAATTCAAAATCTTATAGGTTCAAAAATAGACTATTTTTTTTGTTCCTAATTGATGATTATCAAAATTGTGATTGTTCAAAAAATCTATTATATCTAATATCTAATATTTATTTTGTATAAATCTATTATACAGTTTATGAATTTTAGTCTATTTTAATGATGAATGATGATTTATTTATATGAAAAACTTTAGAATTTAAATTTTTTTAATTTACCTATTTAATATAATTTTATCATATTTAATTCATGTAACACTTCTATTTTCATATAATCCAGAGTTTATTTATAGAATTTATAAAAATAGTAGAATTTTTATTTTCTTGTTTATAATAAAATTTTAGTTAACATTGATTTATGATAATATTATATAACTAATTACGAAATTTATTAATGTACTATTTTGTAAAAATATTTAAATTCTTAAGTAAGATTTTGTTAGATTCTTTCTCAACAGATTTTGTTATAATTAAAAAAAATTCAAATATTTAGTTGGTTTATTATTAATGTAAATAATTAAATATGTCATATTAACTAATTTTTGAAATGGTCTAATTACTATTTGTTAATAGTAGATTAAATTTTAAAATTTGTTAATTTAACTATTTATTATAATTTTACCATATTTAACTAATGTAACACTTCTATTTTTATATAATAGACAATATATTTATAGAATTTATTAAAAAAATAGTGTAGAATTTTATTTTCCTGTTTTATAATAAAAACTTAGTTAAAATAATTTATAATAATATTATATTACTAATCACGAAATTTATTAATGTATAATTTTATAAAAATATTTAATTTTTAAGTAAAATTTTGTTAGATTCTTTTATATTTTACTAAAATAAATAAATTAATAATATATTTATAGATAGTTTTATATAACATACACTATATATTTCGAGATTGTTGTTTTACGACAAAGAAATAACACATTGAAATTAATTAATTTAAATATATTATTTTAAGTGATATTGGAAGAATCTGTAAATAAGAAAAAAATGGGATGACTAAATGTGTAAATAAAAAAAAATATTTAATCTGCTATCCATGTTTCCAAACATTCTTCCTTTAATCTATTATCCATGTTTCCAAACATTCCAATTTTGTACTTGATTTTTAATAATATAGATGTTAGTTAATAGATAAGTCACAACATTTTTTAATAAGTCCAAAAAAACATGTCAAAGTAATTTCAAATAGGACTCTGTTTTAATATAGTAGAAGCTCTTTTTAAGTTGTCCACAACTCCAGCATACATAACGGAACAAAGACGTAATTGATTATTAATAGTTTAGGGTTCTTCCCCCTTTTATAAAGATATGGGCTGTATATTTGGAAACCCTTTAAAAGACAATCGCATGGTGAGTAATACGAATATGCCACACAAGAAACAACGAATGCTACGTTAACTAGTAAAATACATTGAACGTACTCCATGACCTATTTGCAAATTTTAAATTATAATTATATTCAAAGCTTACCAGTTTAGGGTGTAAGTGGTTATCATAAATATGACACGAGAAATGATATAATTATTTGATTTTCCTCTTCAATTTTAATTTGTGATAGAAACCGTAGGAAACCAGCTGATATTAGAGAATTTTAAGCAATAGTTTTCAGGTTTAATAAAATAAAATATGCTTTCCACGTTTCCATGCTCAAAGAAAAATTATATATTTCTTTCTCTCTATTAATGATTTTCATAATGTTGAAAACAATATTTTAATAATTATAACTTAACATGATGTAAAATTACGAACATAACATATTATGTAAATCTGATATTTTATTAAAGATTTATTAAGTCTTATTTTTTTCAGTCACAAAAATTGTTTTCCTAAAATATCTTAATTGGGAAAGCCAAAAAGCATGGAAGATATGTGTGGCTTCAGGCAGGCGTAAGATTACCCACTCGTTTGTTTCCACCTTTATAGGCGAAACAAACGAATAATAGACTGGTCTTCTAGAAGACATATAACTCATTTCACGTTTTCTAAGTTTTATTACAATCATTCTCTTGACCACCTTTATAAGCGAAACAAACGAATAATTCCACAGTAAAATTGTTTTAGATAAAGAAGTATACAACAAACACAAGAAAAAAATGTGAATAAGATGATAAAACCAGAACAGCAGAAATGAATCCACTATAAAAACATTAACGATCTTTTGTTTTATTTTTAATCTTCCAAAATAGTCTGACTAATAACATAATTCTGCAAAATAGTATATGTCTACCTAATGCTAGTTGATTGGAAACGAATCAAAGGGAGAAAATTAAAGACTTGGTCGGCAAACGGTAGGAGTTGAGCATTGGTAACCACATGGGTGTAGTTGAGTGGTGAATAGAGTCTTAGTGTTTCTAAGGCACTTGAATTTGTATATATGTACCAACTTAATCTATCTATATGGTCAGACAACAAAAGTATATACTTTTTCTTGCGAGTAATCGAGTTTGGCTGACGTCGATAATCAAACTTTTAGAAATTAGTTAGTTGATTTTCGGTTCGTCGGATACTTTAGTTTATCCAAAATAAAACATTGGTTGAAATGGAACAACCCTTTTAATGCATACCTTACAAGTCCTGTAGATAAATAAATGTCAGGCCTTCTCACTACCATTGATTGCATTTTTTCTTATGTATATCCATTGCCAAATCATCCATGCATCACTCGAGTTTGTTTAGGTTGGGCTTTTTTAATGTTTTAAGATAAACATCAAAACATGAAATCTGATTGAACAAACGAGAACATAAGAACAAGGCCAAACACTTTTCTTTTTTTGCATCACATAGTCCACACTACATAACGTTTCTTTATCTTTGTAAATGCTCTAGTTATATTTTTCAGTATCTTTTACAACATCATCACTCACTGCAGTGTTACACAAAATTTTATGAAGTGTTAATGATATATCTATTATTGATATACGGTTTTTGATGATACTTATTTACTCGAAGAATGAGAGGTTGTAATGACTACGGACCTACGGTGCATGGTCCGTCCATGTGTCACCGTGTTGTCGTTTCTCGTTTGGATAAGAAAGAAGATAACTCATCATATCCACATGGTCATCTTCTAGAACCATTTTCCATAATAATTCATTTTAATTATTGGATACAAGATTTTTTCTTTTGGTCAAAAATTATTGGATACTCCAAGATATCTCGTACTATTTTGAGAAAAAAAAGATCAGATCCATCACGGCATTTTACAATATTTAATGCGTTTACACACATCTAAAAATAAATATGAATAAAATCGAAATTGTGTGGCCCATTCCATATATGGGAAAATTAAATTAAGTTATTAGACTTTTGAATGATTTTATTCAGTGTCATCTGATATAATTTCTTTTTAGAAAATTAGCCGACATACGTGAAAAATGAATTTTAGAGCATAATTAACCCTGAAATCTATTTGGATTTTTTAAAATTTTTACTTTTTTCTAAAAAAAAAAATATTGAAAACGGATCAATCACGGACCATCATGTATAAGTGGAGCCCGTAAACAGTACAAGAAACTCCCAAAAATCAGTTCTTATTTTATATATTTTGTAATCGATTATTGCATTTCTGTGAAGTTCATACACTTACTTTTTCACTAAAAACCCTGCTAAGGATCCCATATATTCATGGTCTTAGTAGACATTTGAATGATTTTACCCGGTGTGGTTTGATTCGAGGAGTTTTCAAATTAATAGCCCAAGTCATGTCAGATCGTTTGTTAGTCTTTGACATCTCCAATAGTTTACATTATATTTCCTTTAAAAATAATATAAAATCAAAACGAATCTATGTTTTATTCCTATGATTTTCTCAAAATAATAGACTATTTTTATATATATATATTATATTATTAGTTCTAGTAATGCTTTTGCCATTTTAAAATTTATAAATATTATTAATATAATAATAAAAGAATTTCAAATTTACTACTTTTTTGTATCATTTTTCATTTTTACCTTCATTAGATAAACATTTTCAAAAATATCATTTTTTTTAAGAATCAAAAAATTTTAAAATTAATTAGAATCCTAAATTTTACATTCCTAAACCCTACCCCCACCCTACACCACTCCTTAACTCTAAACTCTAAATCTTAGATTAATTAACCCAAAAATTATAATTGTGTTTTTTCTTCTTAAAAAACAAAGATAAAAGTGATTAAGGTATTTATGAAAAATAATACAAAGAAAGTGGTATTTTTGACAATTTTCCTATAATAATTTTATTTTAACTGTATATTTACTATATACATAAATTTGGTGTGTAAACTAATATAAAATTATTTATATAATCTTATACTTATGTAATGAAAGTTATAGCGAAAATTTTAAAATATAAAACACACCTATTAATCTTTTAGATACAAAATAAAATTATCTAAAAATTAGAAGATTAATTTATAAATAAATTTTTTAACACTAACATAAAAAAAGTTTTTGTCAACAACACTAACATAAGTTTGTGTATAGTATTCCAAAGTATATTATTTACAAACTCATTTTTTTCCTTCAAATAATACACCATTAAAAATGATTTTCTTCAGTTATTGATGTACATAGTTTTAGGAATATTTTGCATAACTTAATCTTTAACTAAGTTTTTTTCCTAAATTGTAAGTACAATTGTAGTTTGGATTCTTCACTGAGTTATGTATTATGTGTGATACAAATTAGATAATATACCAAAAATGTTTTAATTCTGTGTGCTTTCTCTAGATAAGAAATAGTTTTGATTCATATCTTACAGTATTTTTGGTCTGTTTGCTCGGAAATATCAAGAATAATTTAAAGTGATGACAATAATAGAGATGCGGCAAAAAATATAAATAAAAGGTTATAATTATCAACGGACCGGACCGGACCGTCTTCTTCAGTATCTTATCCCCTATGGCTATAAAAAGCCCTTTGCCACGTCTCTTACCAATCACATCTTCTTGAGTGTTTCATACAGTTTCTGTCAAGATCACAAAACCTTTGTTTTAAGAAGCTTCTGGTTCCGTATGAGAGGAGACTTTCAGAGCCGTCGGGACTTGATCCCGGGACTACCGGAGGAATTAGCAATGGAGTGTTTGGTTAGAGTTCCTTTTGAGTTTCATGCTTCCATGAAATCAGTTTCACAGTCATGGCGGAGCTTAATCTCCGACCGAGCGTACGACCGTGAACGGCGAAGAGTTGGGAAAGACGAGTCTCTCCTCTGTCTTGTTCAGCCGCTGACTTCTCCTTCTCCGTCGTCTCCGGTTAATTCATCTGTGGACGGTGAGGTGAGTGAGAAGAAGAAAGAGGAGGAAGGAGAGTCTCATCATTCACAACTTCAGCAGCCGCGTGTGATTGGGACGCCGCTTTACGGATTAAGCGTTTACAACGCGACGTTAGACACGTGGCACCGCGTCGCGATTCCGGAACGTGTTCCTTTGTTCTGCGAGTGCGTTTCGCTTCAGGACTCCGGGAAAGTGTTGTTGATCGGGGGGTGGGATCCGGAGACGTTGCAGCCTGTGAGGGACGTGTTCGTGCTGGACTTCTCCTCCTCCGCCGGGAGGAGGTGGAGGAGAGGGAAGCCGATGTCGTCGGCGAGATCGTTTTTCGCCTGCGCGGCGGTTGGTTCGAGGAAGGTGTATGTAGCTGGAGGGCATGATGATCAGAAGAACGCGATTAAGTCGGCTGAAGTGTATGATGTGGAGAAGGACGAGTGGGTGATGATTCCTCCGATGAGGGAAGGGAGAGACGAGTGTCACGGGTTCTCGATGGCGTCGGGTCTTGGATTCTGCGTTTTGAGCGGTTACGGGACGGAGACGCAAGGTCAGTTCCGATCTGACGCTGAGGTTTACGATCCGGTTTCGAATTCGTGGACTGTGGTGGAAAATGTTTGGCCGTTTCCGGATCTAAGTCCTAGAGGTCGCACATCCGCCGCAGCTGCTGAATCCGCCGGAGATTCGAGAGGTTGTAAGTTATGGTGTTTTATTGACAGTCAGCGAGAGAGTCAGCCTCGTTGGGAAGTTGAGGATGATTCGATGAAGTGGAAGCTGGTTATGGAGACGATTCGGCTTCCAGTGACGGCGATGAGTTCGGTTTTCGCGGGAAGTTTGAGTGGTCAACCGGTGGCGATGATCGGCGGCGGTGGGGAAGAAAGTGGGACGATGATGATGATGACGAAAAATGGCGGGAAGTGGAGCCACGTCAGCACTCCCTCTGGTTTTTCGAGTCTTCCTTTCTCCTATGCTTCAATCTACGTCTAAAGATCCGAAGCTCAAGAGTGAAGAATCCCTTTGATGAGAGAATCAACTATAATACATATAGCACAACATCAAACTATATGGTATTTTTGAAATTTTGAGATGTAAAATGTAATAGTTCGGTCAAAGTAATTGCCACTCATCTTCATGCTCCTCTTTGAGATTGAGTCACCGTGAACAATGGAGTCTCCGGCTAGTTTCGTTGCTCGGATGCAGAAGTCGTCATCAAAATCATCTGTGTTACAAAATGGCAAGAGATGTCAGCAAAGAACTTTTGAAGCAACCGGGTTTGTTGTTAATAAACCGAATAGATTTAGTGTAATAAAACTAAATAAACCGGGATTGAGTTTAGTGTTAACCAAAACCAAATCAAATTACTGGTTTTGATAAAGTCGATTAAAGAATTTGAACCGTCACTAAACCGAAATAACGAATACTGTAATAATATGTGAGAATCATGAGGAGACAAAGAACTAAATGAGGCAAAAAAAACTGAATCAATCAACTCTCACTCACTTTGCAATGGTAAGACGATGTGCCAACATCTTGAGTTCCTTTGTGGACTGTCACTACCCATCAAGTTACCAACCATTAGCGATAAGGCTCAATCAGTGAGACCAAAATGTGGATGAGGCACATGGATTGTGATTAATATCAGTCCCCAAACTGATCATCCAATCCCAATTTCAATTAGACAATACATATATTAATGTGACAGAGACAATATAATGTATATATTGTCTGTGGACCACCTTGATGTCTCAGACATCAAATAAAAGCGTGCCAGATCAAATGTTGAATTGTCTTGTATAATTATGATTCTATCCAGATTCTAAAACGTGGATTTAGAAGGAGTGGTGTGGAAAACCTGTTGAACATCGTGTGGATCAAGGTAGAGACCTTTATCTTCTTGAACTCCAACTATGTAAGTTGATGCACGTGGTTTGCCGCCCAAAATTCCCAGGCTTTGAGAGAAAGTGAAAGTGGCTAACAGAGATGGAATGTACCTGACGACAAATGAAGAATCTTTTTCTTTCAGAAAGATATTAATGATTTGCATAGACAAAAAGCCACACAAAATTCCACTACCATCATATTCACTCCATAGTGTAATGTTGAGGTTCATGTGTGTATGTAACTAACATATCTCCTAGCAATCGATTTGATAAAATCACAAACCTTGGGTTCACTTTTTCAGAACAGTGGGACCAAGAGAAGAACTGCCGTCCAATCAGTTTCTCCTTCTGAATATTCCAAACAAGTTTTGGTGACATCTTCTATACAGAGAATGGGAGCTCCACCTCTCTCCCCCATCCTCGCTGCAGGAAACTATATGAACAGCAATGGAACAAGAATGGTCTTTAAACTCAGTTTGTTCTCTTCTCTTCCGAGCTAATGCTTCCCATGATCGACAAACAGCATATGGTCTTACACATGAGACAGCAGCCAGGCCATTAGATTCTCCAGCTAGTATAAGATTGTGGATCGAGAATGCTGAAGCTTCAGAATCACCAAAAAGTTCTAAGATCTCTAAGTATCCCTCTTCAGGTGGCTGCATTTTCAAACCAAACAAGCTCACTTTCAATGACCTGATTCGTGACATACCCGATCGATGTTTCTAGTATTGTATATTCAGCAACTAAGACATAGACTGGATAACACAACTAACCTCGGATTCCTTGTTCCTCTAAGACCTTCCCAGCCTTTGAAATAGCAATGCCTGCTAAAGATAGATTATAGACCATATGTTAAGAGAACTTTCAAGCCTAAAGCTAAAAGATGATACACGTCTTACAAATGCAGACCTGTGCAAAGAGCATCTGCCTATTTCGAAGCATGCAACCCCAGTTGAGATCACTAGTATAAGTCGTGTCTCCAATAGGCTCAAAATCTATAAAATAACACAATCAGTTTCCTGTGACCACTTAAGGCTAGCTTGAGTTGAAGGTGGATATACAAACCTCTACGATAAGTCATTAGTATTAAGGAACAAAAGCATTGTCTGATTGTATCTGCTACTTCTGATGATTCACTTTCTGCTATTATATAACAGACACCCAGTAGCCATAACTCACTTGTACAGCTGGGAATACCCGTCCTACTCGGCCCTAAAACCCGGTCTTGAAGTATCCTAATTGCCCCACAAGCCATAGAAGCTGTTTTAAGAATCACTGTCCAACCATTATGTGTGGTACAACCTGGCTGATACTCGGATATTGAAGCCTCCCTAAACGTTTGAGAAACTAAGGGAAGTGTCGAATTACGTTGGGGATTTATCAAGGTTTTCATCTGCTGTTTATGAAGAACATTTGGAAGGAAGAAACTATCACATATAGCTTTCATTACCTAGACATAAAGCACCAAATGCAAAATGCCTTGTCTGCAATAAGAAGAAACTAATCCCAGAGAATCTACATTTTGTCTGCAATAAGAAGCAAGTATAAGAGATCAAAACCGACCAGGTTAACATTGAACAGGCTAAAAGCACACACAGAGTTAACCTAGATCCAAACTGATGTATAAACAAGCCTAAACCACAAAAAATCCTCACAGAGTATCTTATATGATCAAGAATCCGTAACGAGCTAAACTTCAACAGGTTAAATCATCCTAGAAATCTTTTTTCACTCGAACTTAGGAATCAAAGAGGATCTAAAGGCGTCATAGCTACTTGAATCTGATATGTAATGAACAAATCCATAGTACTGATACAAATTCGAGAAACAAATCATGCAATCCACTCGATACCGCTAACGCACGAAGATCTACGGTAATCACTCGATTAGTCAACTATAGTATCGCCAACTTCAGAAAATAAGCACACTAGTGACAGGGACCAAGAGAGTATAAGCTCATAGTTGACAATTTTCGATACCTAGCCGAATGTTAAGAAGGCTCATCACCTGATAAACAAATCGAATCGAATCGTTCAGGCTGACTAGAGACGGCGGAGATAAGACCTCCGGCGACGAAGCTGAGAACATGAGTGCGAATTAACGGAGACGAAGAGTGGAAGTTTTGAATTGGAGAGTCGATTAAACGTAGTTATCTTTTGAGCTAACATTTAGATTAAACTATTAATTAAACAGGCCTTACCATAATGTTAAAACGTACGTTTACGACATTAATACGAGTATTTTATTATATAGTTATGGCTTAATAAATGTGAATGTGCCAACCTAATAATATTACTATCAGGTAACTATTCTGTTAACACGATAAATTACCGTAAATCCTTTTTCGTGGTTTCCGTTCGGCCCACTAAACTTATAGCCCATCATTTACAAAACTACAATATTACCCTCCATCATTTACAAAACTACAATATTACCCTCTTATCCCGATTGTGGATTTATTTATTTCAAATCCAACACAAAGAAACGGATAGAAACTGCCGCTCGTTTCTTTTTTTGCGCGTCTTTACACTCTCATTGTTTCATCTTCTTCTTATTCAATTCGATTAGGGTTTTGAAAAGTATCAGAGATCTATCCATCATTGAATATCTTTGATTGTTGTGTCTATTGCTATGAGTACCGGTAAGAAGAAGGTACGTTCTATCTTAGCCCTCAGTTCTGTTCAAGTTGTTTCTCTGTTTGCTAAGTTTTCTCTGACATTATTAGGGTTACGATCAGAATCGAACAAGTAAAGGGTTCATAAAGTTCTCGAAGAAGATTGGGGAATCAGACGAATTGAACTTCATAAAGCGCAGTATCTTTTCAAACTTGTTACAGATTCAAAGTTATTTAGTTTACTTCACACACACGCTATTGGATTTTGTTTTCACGTTGACCCTTGTTTCAAAGATATATACCTGAATAAGAAGTTCAAAAAGAAGGTTAAAGATCATGGCATCTTCTGTTCTTGCTCTTCAACTCTCTGCGGCAGTGACTGCAGTTGTGGGTATGTGATGTTTGTTTTGTTGTAGTTTGGTATGTTACGTAACCATTCATCACTTTCTTACAGGATGCTACTCTCAAGCTGTTCATCTAGTTGCCAGTGTAGATGTGAGTGCACTAACAAGCCGTTCCAACAAAGACATATCAAGAAAATGAAACTAGTTCAGGTTGGTATGTCACAAGTTGTTTGCTTACACATGGATGTTTGTTATAAGTGTAGTTTAACTGTTACTTGTAGACAGAGAAATGTGGATATGGGATTGTAGCAGATGAAGATATCAATCCAGGAGAGTTTATCATTGAATATGTTGGGGAAGGTGGTGTGCTTATTTGGTTGCTTATACATCTTACTGTGTGACATTCACTTGTCTTCTTACATCACCATTGCTCATTGCAGTTATAGACGAAAAGACTTGTGAAGAAAGGCTTAGGAAGATGAAGAATAAGGAGGAGAAAAACTTCTACTTGTGTCAGATAAACGGGAACATGGTGATTGATGCTACTCACAAGGGGAATAAATCAAGATACATCAATCACAGCTGCAACCCTAATGCAGAGATGCAGAAATGGTTTGTTAACTTCTTCTTATTATTATCCATCTTCTCACTTTTCTTCTGATCAAAGTAACTTGTTGTGACATTTTTGTTTCTAATAGGATAATTGATGGAGAGACAAGGATCGGCATCTTTGCGAGTCGTTACATAAACAGAGGAGAGCACTTGACCTACGATTACCAGTAAGAACGTTCCCTTGAAAAAATACTTCACATAATACTGTGTGGCTGTGATGCTAAGAAATATAGCAGGTTTGTTCAGTTTGGTGCAGATCAAGATTGCTACTGTGGTGCAGCGTGTTGCAGGAAGAAGCTAGGTGCAAAAGCTAGTAAAAGTAAGTTCACACCCTCGGATGAAGCTGTGAACCTAAAGGCATGTAAAGCAGTGACCTGTATATCCCCCAAGGTAAGATTGAGATTGAATTATATATGAATGAAAAGCTTATATATTGATGGTATTGTTGAATTGTTTTGAGTTTATGTCTCTTGATTATATTTTCTATTCCCCTCAGTCCAACTATATACTCATCTCTTGATTTGGTATGCTATAAACAATGTGCTGTTAGGTTAAAAAGACTCGAGGCAGACAAGCCCCCGGTTAGTATTAATTCTTAAAGCTCGATTTTGCGACAAGCTTCTCGATTCAGAGGTAAGGAATAAAAACAATTTGGATGCGTCAGGACAATCTCGGAACACTCATGGCCTAAGGAAAATATGTTGTCCGAACTGCATTGGTGTGGTAATCATGTTGGCACGTTCTACAAACCAGAGGTAAAAACATATACATTTGCTCTGCTTATTCAGCACCTCTTTAGTCCCTTGTATCCTGTAAATTGATTCTTTGACTCACGATATGACTTCTTTTGACTTAAACTTTTGACATTTTTCAGGTGTTTTGGTATCATTAGAGAGTTTGATGAGTGTTCAAGAAAGCACTTGGTATGACTCAAGTTCAGTTCTGTTGTTCACCTTCATTTTATGAAATCTATGTTATTAAAGAACAGTGTCTTTGACCAGGTCATGTACGAGGATGGTGTTACTGAGACCATCGACTTGTCCAGAGAAGTGTGGAAGATCATTACTGTTTGATATTTGCTTCAGCCTACTCTCTCATTCCATTCTTTTTACCTTTTTAATTGTTGAAAACTGTCGTTAACCGGGCGGTATGTGCTATAGTAACCAACCAAACTGTCTCGGTTGGCAAAGGATGTGTGTAGTGTAGACTTTGTTGTTGTATCCAACTCAGAATCAGTATGTGAAATGTTTTGAACCAAAGTGTTTTTGATGTTAAAACCGGAGTGTGATTGGTTATTTGAGGAGCATAACCCAATTAACCGGTTTGTTCTGTTTGTAAGTCCAGCTATTTACTAATAAGCGCACGTGAATCTTCTGGGCTGCAGCGTGAGTAGGCTAGTGTTCGTTGTAGCGAATGAAAACCCACGCGCCGGTGACCGACAGTGTATTGGAATATCCGGTGGTAGGTGCTGTTGGGCCTAAAAGCTCACCAACCTTAGCTGAATAGTTTAGAAATTTATAAGCTTAATTATAAGCTTAAGTATATCTTTTATTCATTTTTACATAAAACATGTGTTTAACGATTATAGTGGTGGAGAAATAGTGAAGTTATATAGTAATTTCAATACTCCATCTGATCCTAAAATATGAATGTTTATTTATATTTTTACATTTATGTAAGAATATTTTTGATAATAAATATATTATTTTATGTATTTATTAATTTTCATAATTATGAAAAAAAATATTTTAAAGTACAATTAATGTTTCTGTAGTTTAAATTTACCGTATTACCTAATAAAATTTTTATAAGAAACTTAAAAAGTTACATTATTTAAAAAAATATATTAAAATTTTATTTTTAAAGAATAACTGGAAGGAGTATTAATCAAAAGGAGAGATCATTATTATTTTTACTACTAGTTTTAGAGAGATCATTGGTTTACGTAAACATGTGTTTAGATTTAACACATGTTTCAAATCAACTAAACAATTCAAAATTAATTAAATTATCTATATTTAGTGGAGGAATACATATACATATATATACGAAAGGTGTATGCATATTGTGCACAATGAAATAAAATTTTATAAGCTCTGCAAATGGCGTCAAAAAAAAAAATTCTGCAGATATTATTTTATGATAAAATAGATGCGTAAATATAGAGTAATAATTTTTTACTAAATTAGTTTTACCGGTTTACCGGTTTTTCTTCACAGTATAAAACAGCGAGTAAACGAACCCACTCACTTGCCTCTCCACCACTGTCTCTTCCCACAATATCCACTTCGAATCTCAGATTCGAATCTCATCGACGATGAAGGTCCTCGACAAGATCAAATCCGCGACGGAGCAAGGCCAAACCGCCTTCTCCTTCGAGTTCTTCCCTCCAAAAACCGAAGACGGCGTCGAGAATCTCTTCGAACGGATGGATCGTCTGGTCTCATACGGCCCATCTTTCTGCGACATCACTTGGGGCGCCGGAGGATCCACCGCCGATCTAACCCTCGAGATCGCTTCGAGGATGCAGAATGTGATCTGCGTGGAGACGATGATGCATCTCACCTGTACGAACATGCCTGTGGAGAAGATTGACCACGCGCTTGAGACGATTAGATCTAATGGGATTCAGAATGTGCTTGCGCTTAGAGGTGATCCGCCTCATGGGCAGGATAAGTTTGTTCAGGTTGAAGGAGGGTTTGCTTGTGCTTTGGATCTTGTGAATCATATTAGGGGAAAGTATGGTGATTACTTTGGGATTACTGTTGCTGGTTATCCTGGTATGCAAAAGTGGCTTCCTTTTTGAACTTCATTGTTAGTTTTGTTCAATGTTAAAGAGATAGTTAGCGGATGGTTAAACTCTTTATAGAAGACTAATGTTTAGGCGAACGCGTAGACCTGTTATGGATAATTCACTTATAGACATTTAAAAGCTCATAATAAGTCTGAATTAAACAAAACATATTTTGCGTGTTTGCCGACTAGACCGATTTTTAGAATAGAGGTTTTGTTAATGTTTCTTTAATTGGATTTGTGGGTTTTTGAATCAGAGGCTCATCCGGATGTGATTGAAGCTGATGGACTTGCTACTCCTGAGTCTTATCAGAGTGATCTTGCTTACTTGAAGAAAAAGGTTTGGACTTTGTGTTTATGGATTTTGCGTTTTGTGTGTTGGATTGAGTTGTTTTTGATCTGATGGGTTGGTTTGTGGAACAGGTTGATGCTGGAGCAGATCTGATTGTGACTCAGCTTTTCTATGATACTGATATTTTCCTCAAGTTTGTGAATGACTGTCGGCAAATTGGGATTAACTGTCCCATTGTTCCTGGGATTATGCCCATTTCTAACTACAAGGGTTTCTTGCGTATGGCTGGTTTCTGCAAGACCAAGGTACGTTTCAGTGATCTCTTGTTCTGATACAGCTTTCATTGTGCTGGTATGTTGTCTTTGTGCTTAACTGCGTAAGATTAGATTGATATAGCTTACAATGTGTAGACACATGTTTCTGTTACGATTTGGATCTCAAAAGGTAACAATACTGATAATCAAAGATGAGATATGTTCTTATTACTCAGAAATGGTGTACCAAGAAAGAAACCATGATCTCTCTCTCTGCAACAACACTCTAATTTCTCGATAAAACCTTTTACCCACTCTTCCCGTTATTATAAAGCTAAAGCATTACCTAAACCATAGTTACTTTTAGAATTACTCAACTTAACTAGAGTTACTTTGCCACTTGTAATCCTCATCCCTTAACCATTTGATCCTTAAAGGTCACCGCTTGTATCAGTTTCTTTCTGTATTTAAACGTAAGATTAGATTGATATAGCTGGTAATGTGTAGAAACATGTTGTATTTGTGCTTAAATGCGTGAGATTAGATTGAGTTACTGCATATATTTCGTTGCTTGTTGATCATATATCAGATTATGGTGATGTATTTAGACCCTTGGTGATGCCTTATGACTAATTTTCTCGTATATCATTAATATTCCCTTTATGGTATTGTTGCTATAGATACCTGCTGAGCTCACTGCTGCCTTGGAGCCTATCAAGGACAATGAAGAAGCTGTTAAGGCCTTTGGTATTCACTTTGCAACAGAAATGTGCAAAAAGATATTGGCCCATGGAATCACCGCTCTTCATCTCTACACACTGAACATGGACAAGTCAGCTATTGGGATATTAATGGTTGTTTCTCATTTCCTTCTTAAGTTTTTTTTTTTTGTAAAAATGTCATCGTGTGGACACTGAAGAACTTAACAATGGTGCTGACATTGCAGAACCTTGGTCTGATTGATGAGTCAAAGATTACTCGTTCTTTACCTTGGAGACGCCCTGCAAATGTTTTCCGTACTAAGGAAGATGTTCGCCCCATTTTCTGGTAAACCTTCATTTTGTTTTTCTTGCTCTGATTTTTTCTGGCCAATTGATGCAGATCTTACTTTCTATTTACGGAGAAAATAATACCATCTGCTTCTCTCTAAATCTTTGCAGGGCAAACCGTCCAAAGAGCTACATATCCAGAACAAAAGGCTGGAATGACTTCCCACAGGGACGGTGGGGTGATTCTCGCAGTGCATCATATGGTACACTCTCGGATTATCAGGTACCAGATACTCATGAACTTTTGTGACAATCTACTTTAGGATTTCTTAAGTTTAATTAGGAAAGGCTCTTTGAATTGCTCTACTCCATTGGCTTAAGATTGTATTTGCTTATTTCTATTTTCCCCTACAATTGTAAAAAGATGCTTGGTTTGCTTTCCACCAAACCCTTTTGGTTTAGTAAGTTGTGCCATCTTTTATGTGTCTTTCATTGCCAATAAATGGTACTGATCTATATGCATTTGCTGACAGTTCATGCGCCCACGAGCACGTGACAAGAAGCTTCAACAAGAATGGGTTGTCCCATTGAAAGGCATTGAAGATGTTCAAGAGGTAGCCTCTCCTTTTCGTAGCAGTCGTACAAATTGTTCCCTTTATGCCTTTACCTTTCAACACATATATCCACTTGCAAATTATCTTTTAAATACTTGTCATAAACCAGAAATTCAAGGAGCTCTGCCTTGGAAGCTTGAAAAGCAGTCCATGGTCTGAGTTAGATGGACTCCAGCCAGAGACAAAGATCATAAACGAGAAGCTCGGCAAAATCAACTCCAACGGCTTCTTGACCATCAATAGCCAACCATCAGTCAACGCAGCCAAATCTGATTCCCCAGCAATTGGTAATACATTTATATATTTTTCTTCACATATTATAACACAGGAATGATTGAATTTGAACCCACTGTTTATGAAGCTTGTTCATTGGGTAGTTCTGATAGCTTATACTCCATTGGGAACTTTGCAGGATGGGGTGGTCCTGGTGGTTACGTCTACCAGAAAGCTTACCTAGAGTTCTTCTGCTCAAAGGATAAGCTAGACACACTTGTGGAGAAATCCAAAACTTTTCCTTCCATCACCTACATGGCCGTGAACAAAGCAGGGAACTGGGTATCAAACGTTGGTGAAGCCGATGTGAATGCAGTTACTTGGGGAGTGTTCCCAGCTAAGGAGATTATCCAACCAACAATCGTGGATCCAGCTAGTTTCAAAGTCTGGAAAGACGAAGCCTTTGAGATTTGGTCAAGAAGCTGGGCTAACTTGTACCCAGAGGATGACTCTTCTAGAAAGTTGCTCGAAGAGGTACAGAATCTTCTCCATTTCTATTCTCTTCTTTTCTCAGACAAGATTGGTGTTTTAAACTGTAATGATGATTGGTATTTAATCAAATATGCAGGTGAAAAACAGCTACTACTTGGTAAGCTTAGTGGACAACGATTACATCAATGGTGATATATTCTCTGTCTTTGCTTGATCCCTGAGAAGATGCGGAAACATTCGATTCTCAGTGATTTGTTTTGTAATCTTTATTTTGTAATTCCTTTATGAACAAACTTATTGATGAATCAACCAAAAATAACATCAGTTTCATTGCAATGAAAAAAAAAAATTGCCCTGGTGGCTTGTTCTGCTTCATCTCTCTCTGTCAAAAACAAATACAGCAAAATCAAGAAATGTTGGCATTTTTCAAAGTGGTCGAAGTAACAAGACCAGAAGATGTCCGCATTAAATGCTCCTTAAGCATTGAAACACCAGAGTCATCAGTCTTCAACAACGGTTGCACAGCTTCCCACATCTTCTTCTTCTGAACCTGCAACAAAAAGGGGACAGTCACTAACTTGAGAAATGTCATGGAGACTAAAGTCCTATGAGACCTTTGTTACTGACCTTGTTAGGAGGTGAAGGCTCAGGAAGCTGTTCGAGATCTTCTTCATTACCAAACCAAACTCTATCTCCAGGAACAGACCCTTGTGGTGGAACCAAAGGCTCAACATTCTCATGAGATGAATCAGAAGCACAGAGAAGCATACCACATGACTTGACTCCTCTCATGTTCCTTGGCTTCAGATTAGCCAACACCACAACTGATGCACCCTAATAACATTCATTCACCCTATGATCAATTCGATTCTTCTTTCAAACTTAAAAGAGTAGTACTACCTCTGTTTGTCGCACACATATTAAAAAAATATATTCAATTTTACATATTTTCCAAATAAAAACGAAAATATAAACTAAAACGACCTGAAGGAGATCGAGAGGAACGTATTTGACGAGACCACTGCAGATGATTCTTGGCTCAGCTTCACCTATGTCTACTTCTTCAACATAGAGAGAATCAGCCTCCTCGTGTTGCCAAGCTTTGATGATTCTCCCTACTCTTATGTCTAACAGATTCGCCGTCTCCTTCACATTCTCCTCTACCTCCTGAGATTCTTCGATCTTCTTCTCCGGTTCAGAAACAGGAGACACAGCATCAGGAGCAGCCGTGCAGAAAGTAGTAACACGAGGCCAAGAGCTTCGACGGTGATGGTTATTAACGGCGGAGACTCGCAGAGATCGAGAAACTGAAGCTAACGTCTTCGATGAAGAGGAG
The DNA here is from genome assembly GCA_905132765.1 of Moricandia arvensis. NCBI lineage: Eukaryota > Viridiplantae > Streptophyta > Magnoliopsida > Brassicales > Brassicaceae > Moricandia > Moricandia arvensis. The sequence continues at coordinate 39,453 of CAJHQP010005889.1, forward strand.
AAGCAACGAGGGAGTTGACCACGGAGAGGAAGGGCGGCGAAAAGTCCAACCTTTACTATCGTCGCCGCCGCCATTGACTTAGCTAAAGATCTCTCTGTTCAGTGTGTTCTCTCTTCTTCTCCACCATATCTATTAAAACAAGAGTACAAATAGGAAATACCGCTTAGTTTTCCACAAAAATTACAATTCTCTGCCACTGATATTATCATTATATCCAAACACAACTAAATCACCCCTTACATGGACATATGCTCATAATAAGCCCATTACTAATTTGTTTGACCCAATAATTATATTTTGTATATTTGTAACCATAAAATGAGTTTTATTATTTCTTTTCACCAGAGTCTATATCGTTGCATCAAAACCATCTTTAAATTATTAAATCAAAAAATTGAATTAAATGTCAAAAACATATATCTTATATTCTAAGATAAGTCATTTTTACATATATTCTAAAACATAAATCTGAAGTACAATTAGTAATTAACCCTAACTTTTTCTTAATATTTACCATTGAATGCCATTAAACTTAAACACAGTCGTTTAATAACTTAACAACCCAGCCCAAATTTTTTTACAAAACCAAGTGCACCTAAACTCACGTGGTTTGTTATTGAATATGCCTCAGTTTAAAATTATTCTGCAGAAATCAAAACAAATGTGATTCAATACCAAATATGACACGGTCTACATGATCAAAACCAATAATTTAAAGTTTGGTTCACCACATAAAAAAAATCAATTTGTGTAAATACTTAACCACTTGATTTCGATGCAATATAAATCATGATTAAAAAATCATTATCAATGAACTGGTTTAGCAAACATGTCAGTTATACACAAATTAATAGGTTATCTGCAAACATGTTGAATACATAAATTAATATTGTAAAAGAAATAATTATAAGATAGACTATTATCTGCAATCTACCAGTTTAAATTCTTCATTCAAATTTTAGTTTAATCCACCTATATTCCGTATGTACACGATATTATTTGCAATATATAAATATATTTAAATTATACATTATAAACAAACTAAACGTTTTGGGGTTATCAAAATCTTCTATATCTTACAAAAACATTCCTAAAAATATAAACAATCAATTAATTTTTTCTAACTTATCCGTATTTGACAAATATTCATAATTTTTTTCTGTTATCACTAATTATGGGTGAGTATGTATCCTATAAATGACAAACGTTATATCCATACTTTGCTCATGCGATCTTAGCAATTAATTAACCATACATTCTTTTAGCTAAAATTTACAAATATATGCTATTAATTGTATTTGTTTTAAAAAAGAAATATTCTATTATAAAAATGTATCTCAAATCTAGCCATCTATACTATTAACTTATGTATTAATACAAATCATGGACAAATTATACATATAAGGGCATGCCTAGAATGACGATACATATTATCGTAAAGAGAATAATAATTTAATTGCTTACCATTAGCTAACTTATTTGTTAAAAAGTAATCAACAAAAAAGAAGATGAGAGAAGTTGTAACACCGACAAAAAAGTAACCAAACAAAAAATTAGGTATAATTTTCTTAGAAAAATGTGTTTGCCAATAATATTTAGGTTTCTACAAAATTTAGTTATTATTCTAGCCCATCTTTGTTACAATTTTTATCATAATTACCCATTTTATTTATTTGTATGATCAGGTGAGTTTAGTACAATTTATTAATTTCATAGCTATTTTGTATGTGTATATAGATCTTACAAATAACAAAACAATGAAAATATTTTATAAAATATATTTTTTTGATTATAACATATTGAAGGATGTAACTGTTTTAAGCAAATACACCTCCAAAACATATTATAGTTTTAATATATTCATAAATTTAACATATATTATATAGATTTCATAATAACAATGTGTAAATATTATTTTACATTATTATTTATATAACTAAAATTATATTTTAAAAATATGTAATTTATATTGCTAATAAATTGTGGAATTTAGTGTCAACGTAGTTATATTAGATTATTATACCAAAACATATCCATAAATTGATTCTTAATAATATATTTTTCAATCATCAGATACCAATGTAAAACAAATTTATTCAATATATTATATGAAATATATGAAACAAAGCCCATTTTAAACAATACATGTTTTGTAAATTTAACAAGATACAAGTATTTATATTATAGAACGTATAATTATATAATGGTGACATGAAAACAAATATCAACATTTAACAAAAAGTGAAAACCATCAACCTCGCGGACGCACATATCAATATCTAGAATTTGATTAATTTAATACTCATCTCTACCTATAGAGGATAATATCATGATTTGTTGATTACAGTTTTATTAAATATATAATAAGCTTTCATAGTAAAACAAAATACAAACTATACATTACTTGCTGTATAAACTTAATTTTTTTCTTAGTTATTTTAAAATTTATAATATATTTTCTTAAATAAACTCCACTTTCAGGTCAGGCACATGTTTTATATTTTTTATTTTAATTTTAAAAAATCATTTATGTAATGTTCTATTTTGTAAAAATACATATATATACACACATGTTTGGATTTAAATTCAATAAAATATTTTTTTTTAAATATGTGAAATCAATGTATTAATACATAGTTACAATTTATAACACAATATACATCAATAAGAAATTACATAATAACTGATCCAACATACATCCAATAAAAAAATATATAATACAATACAATAATGAAAAATATAATTTTAACAAGTTGCTAAAGTAATACAAATGAAAACGTTAAAAAAAATTGATGTGTTTTTGAAATATTTATAAGTATATCGAAAACAAACACCCGCGCGGGTGCGCGGGTCCGATCCTAGTATCTGTTAAGCCTGCAGAT